>JAZGTI010005279.1:0-11070 GCA_036877585.1 Botia kubotai | reverse complement strand
AAACTAATAATCGATGTATTAAAATATATCTGTTGAATAGTATAATATTATAATTTACATTTACGTCCGTAATATCCTACAGGAATTACGCCCTGTCTCTGCTCATAGACAAAATAAAAAAATAATATATTGATAAAAATCAATATAAAAACATACAAATTAATCCTCGATAACGCTAATGGTGTTCACGTGGTTTACCTTAGATCACATTTGCTTTAAAGAAAGATCCTACTATCACACAAAAACAGTATTATATTATCAGAGCACTATAATTCATGAATATAGAGAATATTATATACTATAATTCATAATTCTGATATAGAGACCACCTATAAGGCACTTGTCTACTTAAATGATTTAGCTATTTGTGTCTTTTAACATACTCCACCAGTGTACAAAGAACGATACTAAAAACTGTTTACATGAGCACTAATTAAGCCATCAGGTGTATATTATTTCCTGATCATTTTAATACTTTTAATTCTGAGAAGCGTTTTAAGAGGTGTTCACTGGAGTATTCCTGCTCAGATAATTAGCAGGACCACTTTAATCTACCTCTATAATCCACTAATTCCCTTGTATGCCCCCAATAGGTTTTCACTGATGTTTCCATTCATTTAATCAGACCATGATTGTTTTTTCACTTTTCCTCATAACAAATACAGCTTAACAATATATGAATAAACAGAACAGGAATGACATAGTGATAAAAATTATTCTAAAAAGAAGTTAAAATAAACAATAAAATTACTACTTGCTCAACACAAGGGTTGTATTGGTGGCCACAAAGTGTAGTCACGCCAGTTCTACTTCATCATATGGCAGCGAAAAACATAGAAAATGTGTTATGGGGAAATGGGATGCTTTCCGTCGGGAAAAAAAAGTAATATAGACCTCCTGTGTCCTATACTCATGTGTATTCACATGTATACAAAACCCACTAGAGTAGGGGCCATCAGTCATTTGCATTGGGGTTGCCCCGCTCCTTCCTTTTTCCCCTTTTGTGTGGCACACAGAGGTAACCATGGCAACCAGCATCACAAAGCCATCAGTAGTTTAAGAAATGTTTGCAAGCATCAGGATATTCTGCGTCTATAGGCATTAATGTGACTTATGCCACATTCAAGGAAAAATATTAAAATAAACAAATGCATTAAAAATGAACAGTTATCAAAATTATATGGTGATGTAGCTCTCAGTGGTTTGTGATAAAAAGGCACAGCAGATAGACAGTAAAGGATTGTGTGCAATAAATGTAAGTAAACATACACATTTGAAGAGGGAAATAACAAGTGCTGTCACTATGAGTCTGCCTGGAGCAGATCAAGCGATGCAGCAATTCATGCAGTCTAGTCATGTTCCTAAGCAACAGAGACCTGTCATTTTGATGGCTAATCATCCAAGCAATCCCTCGTTGGACTTTTTAGACGAACCAAATGCTGCATGCAGAGAGTTTGTTTTGCTGCTGCCAATTTCGTAAACTGATTGTGCAGGTGTTTTTTGGTCATATGGTCACACACTATAGATCTTTTACAAGGCCACTTCCTACATATTTTAGGAACAACTTGAAGATGACCATGAACAAAATGATGCCTTAAATTTTGGAATAACCTGTAGGAGGAAAAACAACGAACAATAATAATACATGAATAAAATCTAAATTTAAAATAAAAAATAGCCTACAGAAAACATAAGGTGATGAGTGTGCAGTTTTTTTTGGGCACCTGTGAAAGAAATGAGATGTGTATGAATGTGTACATTTCTAAAAATGATAATATTTAGAGTTTTGCTCCTTATTTCACTAATAATGAGGTTACACTGAGGCAAAGATGTTCTCTATAGGACAAAAAAGGGTCGGCGAAAAAAAATGCAATGGCTCCAAAAACTGCTCATTAATATAATGTTTCAACAATTAATGCTTGTCCTTGGGTTGAATAATATTCATAATATCTTCTACAAAATGTCTTAAAAACTGTTTTGTATATGTTCGCCAAACCCCAAGCGGCTCTACAATCTTCCCCTGCTCTTCAAATGTAGAACAAAGATGCTATTCAATGTGGCAGGACAGGTAAGAGCGCCCAAATGGAGCTCAAGTGGGCAGTAGAGGCTTCTTGACTAAATAGCCAATGAGCATTCTAATCTTCCATTCTCTGCCTCCTATTCCATTTTGATAATGTACCCTCGCCAGCAGCTGCTAAAAGCCGGAGCGTGGAGAGGGAGGGGTATTACAGGGAATTTTTGGATGAAAACAAAAAGGGGAAAGCGGTCGTCTTGAAGATGCTTCTGCGGAGCTGGCTTCAACATTTTCTAAAGGCCAGCACATTAAGACCAACTCCGGTGGTCCATAAATGTCACAAAATCAGAGAAATATTCAGCAATGCGCATATCACGGTTCCTCTAACATCTTCTTCTTGTTTTTTTACTTTTATCCTTTTATCCCCCCAATGTCCACAGCCTGCCATTACAGAAAATTACAACTTATATGTCTACATTCTTGGAAGCGGATAATTGGATGGAAGCCCATTATCAATCACTCAGGATATACATGGAGCTGGATTTCCTGCTTTTAACACCCTTATACTTACCTACGTTAATTTTTGGCTTTAAGAAATAAGACTATTGTAAAAAAAGAAAAATGACCATCAAAATGTCTCCACCAGCAGCTCATGGATCATCTGAATCTTTTAATTTAGTGATTTTTGTAAAACGTATGCCATAAGTCTGATTTTCACCATAAAGCATCCAGATGTTTTACTACTGTTCTGTCAGAAAAAAAATTGCAATGTCAAAAATGTTAGTGGTCATTTTCTGTACTCAAAATAAAATTTGTATTTACTTTTTGTTCATTTTTGGTTAAAATATGACCCAGGCATATGGGTGATGAGTTCCACTATATAAACCACCAGAAGACGAGCAGCTAATGATAACAATAAGCAGTAGCGCACACAGTACAATATAAAATTACACAGTATAGGGGTTACACACAAGGGCTGCTGAAGGGCTACAGGTCCATTATGGTATGTAAAGTGTAGAGTGCTTTTAAAATGACTATACTGCAGTGAATATTGGTCCAAGATCTTTAAGGGACAGAAATAGAGGTTTGGGTTGTATGGGTGCATAGTAGGAGGTCCACTTGAATGGTTAGTTGGGTAGGTTGTCACAGAGCTGTTAAGTAGTCTGACAGCTTGCAAGAAATGTTGTTAAATGAGGAGATTGTGTTCACAAATAGCGTTACAAAATGAGCAACTGACTACTTGCACTGAGCTTTGTGGCGTAAACCTGATTTAAAATATATTACAGCTTGTTAGTTTCTGGTTATGTGTTTACAATGTGCTGTACCTGCCTAGCCCTAAACATTCACTTAAAGTGAGTAATGGAAATAAAATTTTATGTAAAAGAAAGACACATGAAAGAAATATTCTCAAATATTATAAAGTGGAATAAAGGTGGTCAACGCTTCAGTTCAGGCTGTTGAACACTAATGACGTTTCACTCTTTTTCACACAAAGATCTTCTGCAGAAATCACAGAAGGGTGAACAAGAATAATCTAGTAAAGTGTGTCAGCACCAGCACCAGTTTCAGTTTAACAACCACTGAGTTTAAACACCACAATGTGTTTGCACAGATGCATCGCCACTTTGTGTGTTTATTAAATGTTTGAATTACTGTGTCATTGTTTCATTTACCCAAAAATTTAATTACTGTGTCATTGTTATCATATACTGATAATGTAATATTTTTTGCAACTAGCTTAAAGTACAAAGTAGTAGAGCTACCAAATAGTTACAACACTTGTGAAAAATTAATGCCATTAAAAACAAAAAAAAAAATAAGAAGAATGAGGAAGCAGTTGTGCAAGGTCAAATATGTATGTGGCTTTCATTTGATTACCACCTTTAAAGAAGGGAATGCACATTATGATTGCAGATATCCTTCAGGGTATCTCCTAGCAGTGTAGGAAAGTGTGTGCCGCTAATATGTGCAAATGGATGCCTGAGTAGCTCTCATTGCATGGTTTCAAGGGTTACTTGGGTTAAGGTCATGCATGCTTCTGTAATATTTACATCTCGTTTAACCCTTGGCCTTAAAGAAACATTTACGCGAAGACAAAATATGGTTCCATTTTAATGTCACATTGTAACACAAGCTATTCTTTTGCATATGAACATGCCACCTTAGAGGATGTTGTAATAGGATCAGATTTGTCATTGAGTAAGACTTCCTGTATTTCCTGTCCATTTTACCACATGTACATAAATACATACAGAAATCACACTGAATCCCCAGTAATTTCAGAGCAATTTCAATGGAGCTTTTTGTCACAATAGGGAGATGTGAAGTTTGCATAGGATTTTAATTAGGAGCTAACTGTGTAATAATTACCCATTAAAACTTTTACCTCACCAATGTTTTAGTAGCTGTTTGGAGATTTAAACGCATCCTATTGTTGAGGGTAACCAAATTTCACGTCCTTTATATCAAACGTGTAACATTTAAATAACTCTGTTATCTGCTATTTATGTAAACAGCCTCAGCATGTACTCCTCCCACACCATTAGTGCTACAGACATAAAAGCACCTAAAATCTGGTGACTGGTTGACTGTCACAGACACTTGTGTGTCTTATATTTACATTAGAAAGTGTAAATATTTAACCAGACAACAAGCGATAGATGTGAGCTGAGAAAACATATAATGCATCATGCATTTAGTTGTTCAAGGCCAGGAATTCGTTTGATATACAAATTACACATGCATAGTGAGCAAACCATTAACTCTATATTCAATCTGCTGTGTTGGCTCTAGTTTCTAATCACTGCCTGCAAAAGCCCAGCAGGGAACTGCCGGAAACACAGGCTATTTGAGGACATCAGACAAGCCGGACCATCTGGGTTAAACACTGGTAGGAGTCACGCTTTGTCGCTGATGAGACGTGTTTTGTGGGTGTGAAAGGAGACCAGGAGATGGACAGCTGTTGTACAAGAACAGCTCCTGCATGGAGCACAACGTATGCGAGAGGTCTTCTACTGGGAATGAATGCTTAATTTAGCCATGTAATGCAACTGAATACAATATCTTCAACTGCAGCACTAAAATGCATTAGTGTAGTAATGCTGAAAACTGTTAAATTAATTCAGTTCAATTTAATTCAACTTTATTTATATAGCGCTTTTCACAAAATGTCATTGTTACAAAGCAGCTTTACATGTATGATAAATAAATAAATTAAATTAATCTTTGCATGAGTTATACACTTACAAGCATTTCCAATTGTCATTTCTCTTAAATGCCTTTTTTAATCTACAGTATTCATAGTGTGCATTGAAGCTGGGCTGCACATCTTCTTTTATACTAAAGCCTGACCTTGGTTGCTATGGGTACTAGGGACAGACTTATATTCAACCGCCTGCCTGAATTCCTGCTAATTGCCGTTGTCATAGCAACAAAGCACCTGATGTAATGGTAGGAAAGGGCAATAATCTTACAAGGGTCCATTTATTTATAGGGAGCTATTCCACCCTGAACCTGTCAACAGACTCGGATTAAGTGCTAGCACACCAAACAATAATGTTTATTTAAAAATATTTAAATATACCTTCCAGAGCACACATTAGAGAATAATTTTTCTGCAATTTCCTGAAACAATCGGCCACTCTGACAACTTGCCACAATTTTTCTGCTTTCAACATTCAAATTGATCAGAGTACAATAAGCAAACGGACACTGCGAGCCCAATGTTTTGCACTTTAATAATTATCAAAAAGGGTAAATAACATAAACATATCAACAGAGATGTTACTGCAGCTGCAATGTGCAACCTTAAGAAAGCATTACGCCATGAACCAGGTTGACCTGCATCTATTCAGACTGGACCACTGAGGAAGATATAGAGAAACCATAGGCAAGACATCTGGGTTTGTTCCTCCTCACATCCTTCGTGCTTTGCGAGGGCGACAGCCATTGTGTGGCACTGGGGTGTTGTCAGTGATGGAAACAACCTCGAGTCCTCCCATAGTTAACCCTTTAATGGCAGACTGCACACAGAGGGAACAAAATCAACGTAGGCCAAGTCAGCTAGTCACATTCTCTCTAGAGGAGAAATCAATGACCAAATAAACATTAAACTGTATACTGTTTATTTCTGAACGAGGAATTAATCTGAACATGTTACACTTAAATCTTTTTTATGAACACAGAAAAAAATAACAACAGGTTTATATTATGCAGTTAGTTAACAGAGGCCATGTTATATTATGAATACATAGCTAAAAGATGTTGTGACTATACTAACAATATTGCCTGGTTTCTGGTGCCTTAGTACGTATACAAAACAGTTACAACATAATGAAAACATTAGGAACACACATTTTCATTCATTCATAACTGTCTTCCATTAGAAAATACAGGAGCTGATATAAAGTAAGGTGAATTGTTGGCCTCTATGGGTGTCACACAGTGATACATATGCAGTAGTAGTGAACATGTGTTTTTACATCACAGGCATTACAAGTCAAGAGAAGCTGGATATGACAGGAACTTTACCATGGTTTCTTAGGCACACCGTGAAGCAGGGAGACTTTTATTAAAAGGTGGCAACAGCTCCATGATAAAAGACTTCAATGTTTAATAAACAGTTTATTTTATTATTAATATTTATGAGAATAAACAGTTCTTTCACCAATTAATATAGTTCATTATCCTAACTGTAGGCAACCCAGCACTGGTTTATGCGGTTGCCAAGCAACGCAGCAACTTGGCACAATAATAAAAAATATGCAGTTCCAGTTGTGTTTATAGCCATTTTACAATCAGAATGTACAGGTGACACTATCCATTATGACATTTTTGTATTATGATGACACTATTGTATTATGAACTATGACCTAATACATTTATCAACCAGAACGTGTCCAAATATTATTTCTCTTAATTTGAAACGATGTCTACTGTTTTATCATAATGATGTAATTACAGTTCTAAAGACTCTACTATTTCATTAGTTCTTTGTCTCTCATTCTCTTTTATGATGTAATGTTCAGCTATTTCATGGTATTATCGCAAATCTCTTATTCTTATATGTTCTATCATATTTTATCTTCTTTCTAAGCATCATCTCCATGTAAGCTGAAACAGCATATCTTGCTTAATATGTATCCATTATGTTAATTGACTGTGGCTGCGTTTACACTGGCACAAAAAATCTGATTTTTTACATCTGACACAGATCAGAATCTGTTGCACATGTGTAAACACAAAAATCAGAACAAGATTTTTTTTCCGATTCAAATTTTTTGTGTCCGATCTGAGCCACTTTCGATTGTGGATTTAAATTGGATACATATCTGATATCCAGACAGCCAACCTGCGTCTAAGCACACATATCCGATTCACCTTGGCTATAACATCACTGTTCCACGGCAGATTGCGTTAAATGTCATCATTTCGCACATGTACTGAACCTGGCTGCAATGCCAGCGCAAAATAAAGAGCATTAAACCAAATATAAGGAGGCTATAAGGATATATGGAGTTGTCGTGTCACCGATGTGAAAAACATTAAAGCTGTGTTTATGATGACAGCATGAACGCTCTCGCTTTAATTAATTAAATTGTTGGGTGTACTTTTGCTGTTTTTGAACAGATGAATTCGCAAAAGTCCATCCACAATTCAAGGGTCAATCATGACGCTCATATTAGTAAATGACTGGAATCTTTTTGGCCAGGAGATTAATGTAAACATGCACATCAGATATGAGCCGTAAGTGTAAACAGGTGGAACAAAAAAATTAGATATGGACTTAAGATCAGATCTGAAAATTAAGACTTGCAGTGTAAACACAGCCTAGTGTCAGAAGTACATTCTGTTTTAGTTGGCCGTCTGAATACATTACCCTCTCATAGACCACTGAGATATAAGGTATGAGCCTTTACACACAATTACTGATATTTCTAATGCATGTCCATTTATTCAAATTGTCCAAATGTGTGGTAGTTTTCATCAGTTTAGTCAACTCTTGATTTATAAACCAACTACATACCTAATTAGTTTTAGTATGTACATCTTATAATAAACAACTAAAATTTGCAATGATTTTTTCATTATTTGTAAAGCTGCTGTAAAGCATTTCAAAGTTGTAAAAAGCGCAATGTAAATAAAATAAAATTGAACGGAATTATCATTTGAAACATAAAAATGTCTTTAAAAAAAGTGTACATATGAAAAATGACTTGAGGAGAATAGTGCTAGCAACACTATAGTGTACAGATCACACAGTACATTTATGGTACATAAAGCATCTGCTGAATACATTTAGTAAAGTTAATTAAATCTATTTATAAAATATATACCACTTTGTTAGAAATTTTGCTATATAATGCAAACAACCTTCCTTTCTTTAATATGATTTATGAGTCCAAATGGTTTCTGGGTTCACTGTTCATTACAATGAGCTAATATTATTGCTCAATACACAATTAATTAAGCCAACTATCTACATTTATTTTGCTTTAAAAAAACACAAAATTATGTCCCTGCTGTTGCCTTTTAAGTAAACTGGTTTCAGTCATTTAGCACAGCAATTGCCTGGCACTGATGCATATATGCCAACCATTGTTTGCCTAAATGCACCTTTAGTGTAGAAGCTTTTGACTGGGCTGAGCTTTTCAACAGCCCAGAGTAGGTAAAGCAGTGCTGGAAGTCCTAAAGACCTCCTGTTGCCTGCAGCTCTGGAGGGGTTCATTAGACACTCATCCCGTCTCAATGTCTTCTCCAGGCTCAGAGTGTGAGCATGCAGACTGCAGCTGAGCTTGGAGAACACACAGTTTCAGAGTATTGATTGAACGCTCTGCTTCTGCTTCTCATATGTAATCTACAAAGTGCTGTTTAGAGGCTAAAGGAATCCCATAGAATAGTACTGAAATCAATAACTAAGCACTGAATGTGCGAACGGCCCTATTGTTTTCCTTAGGATTATTATTATTACTATTTTTCAAGGTTTCAAGGTGCCTTTGGGTCCACTAACATGCTCAAAACTTCAAAAATTTGGCACACACGTCAAAGGCTGGCACATGGGCGGGGCAGGGGGGCCCAGTAGCATCCCCTGGTATGGGGCACAAAAAGATTATACATACATATATATATTATACATACATGCACACACCTGTACAAAACTTTATATATGTATCGGTCTTGTCGAGAAGAACAACTTTTACACTACTTTCGAACAACTTTAGCTCCTCCCAACAGGAAGCCATTTTGGATTTTCTGAAAAGCGCATGTCATGCTCTTTATAATTCTCCTAGGGATTTCACGTGATTGTCACCAAACTTGGTGAGCATCATGCCAAGACACTGAAGAGTCAAAATTGCGAAGAGTGTTGCCATGGTGAGGCAGTGAATTCATGGTGAAAAATGGGAAACAGTAATATCTACGGCATGCATTAATTGATTTATGATGGTTTAATTAATAATAATTTTAATAAATTGATTTTTATTCAAACTTAGCGAATATGTTTATTGTGGTGGGCTGATGACATTGACATGAATATTGTGAGCCACAGTCATAACGCCACAAACTGGCAACAGGAAGTGTGTCACAGTAAAACATTTCCCACTGAGCTTTCCTGTAGCTCAGTGGTTAGAGCATGGCGTTAACAACGCCAAGGTCATGGGTTCGATCCCAGGGATTGCATCTACTCAATGTATAGTGATCAATGTGTAGTATAATGCAATGTAAGTCGCTTTGGATAAAAGCGTCTGCCAAATGCCTAAATGAAATGAAATGAAATGAATAAAACAAACTTTAAAATAGTCAACTTACATTTAGTCAAGTCACTTCAGACATTGGTCAGAATAATGTAGAGACAGGGCTAATGTAATGCTCTAAAAGGATTTATAATATCTTAAATATTATTGCCATGGTAACATGTCAAACTTTAAAACCACATTCAGGTGTATTTGAAGCACTTAACATGCCTGAAATTGACATGAAACATGACATTAAAATTGACATGAAATTTGGCACACACATCATAGTGGTCGGTCGTTAGATATGACTTTTGTTTTCCACAATACTGAAATGACACACTGCAGCCAAGCTTTTGTTTGATTTGTATGTTTGTTTGCTTGTTTGCAGTCCCACCCCACCACCAGTTTGTGTTATAGGATTAGTTTTGAGGCGACAAATGCAATTAGGCCTTGTTGGTACCATGAAGCAGCACATTACCTTTTTCCATCAACTCTCACTCATCGCTTTGACCATAAAGCTAGATTTAGTCCATGTGCACGTACACATGAACAAGTGACGTCAGCACAGAACAATCCCAATGGATGGCGTGAGTTCCATATATTTCTCAGGAAATAATCATGTGCAAAATGTATTACAGCGTAAAGTAACAGTGTTTGTGCTGCAAGAGCAAGAAAGAATTGTTGAAGGTAGACTGATGTTTGGGTTAATGTGCAAGTCAAGCAAATACATACTACATATAAATGTTAACATACTAAATATAGCATACTATAGTATACTAAACAGTTTAGTAATACAATATAATGTTACGTAACCATGTCTTTTTCTCTTATTTGTAGTAGAACTACAGTAACAGATAATGTAACATGGTGTTCCTATAGTAACTATATACAGGGGTTGGACAATGAAACTGAAATGCCTGGTTTTAGACCACAATAATTCATTAGTATGGTGTACGGCCTCCTTTTGCGGCCAATACAGCATCAATTCATCTTGGGAATGACAGATACAAGTCCTGCACAGTGGACAGAGGGATTTTGAGCCATTCTTCTTGCAGAATAGTGGCCAGGTCACTACGTGATGCTGGTGGAGGGAAACGTTTCCTGACTCGCTCCTCCAAAGCCCTAAAGTGGCTCAATAATATTTCGAATATTTAATATTTGAAGTTGCTTCCTTATCCTCATTTGTAAGTCGCTTTGGATAAAAGCGTCAGCTAAATGACTAAATGTAAATGTAGATCTGGTGACTGTGCAGGCCATGGGAGATGGTCAACTTCACTTTCATGTTCATCAAACCACTCTGTCACCAGTCTTGCTGTGTGTATT
>JAZGTI010005278.1:0-25767 GCA_036877585.1 Botia kubotai | reverse complement strand
AAATGATGCTTATTAATTTGTATTTAGTTCTACAAAGTAACCTAATTGAAAAGTTATAATGTTGCCTAATTTTTGTGTGTGAGAAGTAAATAAATGCATGCAACCAAATAAAACAAAAACAACCAACACCAGTATAAGATGTTTTTTTGACCTTATGTGGCTACTAATTTTTCACTAACAGTCTGAGACTGCAACAAAAAGGCATATAGCACAAGCTGACTACAAGTGACTATAAAGCTACTTTTTTGCTTCGCTGAAGGAGAATAAGTGGTCTGTCATTATAGGTGATCAGCGGTGTGTGGACCTCCAATGACCCTGGAGCCTTGCAGCACTATAATCTTGTTAGCTTCGCAACTGTGAATGTGAACAGTGTGTAACTGACAGTTATTACAGTTGCTGCCTAAAAAAAGCTCTTCAGATCAATCACTTCTGGGATCTCCGTTAGTGTTGTTTGTGTAGACAGCGAGTCGGTTCTACAATTAATGCCAAAGTGTCTGCAGGTGCTGTGAAGCTAAAGATAGACACATACGACTCATGTAATGTTGTTTGGTGTATTGTCCTTTGTAAATCTTGCAGGCTGAGTTGTCGCCTCTGCAGATGCCACACATATCAGGCACAGCATTGGACCCCAGCACCCTGTCACAGCCCACCCTCTGGAAAAAGAGATAATGACCTCTCAATGAGTGTAGCACCAGAAATAAATCACAATAGTCCATCTTTAAACATTAATGATGGTCCAGTGTAATCAGTCAGAGTGGGTTCAGCTGATGTTGACAGAAAACATTTTATTTTAATTAAAAGGTAAAAGAAAAATTAATTCTGGATCTGATGCGTCACTGGATTTAAAATGAACCACAAACAAAAGTTGACTAAAATGGTAAAAAAAACATGTATAAACACTTTCTCTTTTACATTCGTATGCATTTTAACTTGAAATTTTGATGTTAAAATATCTATGGATATATTGCGTCAACTATCAATATATTTATCTAGTTAGTTAACATATTGTTGACAATACATACCTTTTTGTAAACGTATCAATATAATCCAGACTACTTCTGTTATTGACTCACATGTAATCCAAAACATGAAACTGACAAATGAAAAAGATGATTTATAATATATAACTATATACACCAAAGTATAATTTTTCTGGTCCACCGCAATTTATCACCATTTAATACTGAAACTATTTCTCTTTTGTAATATAAAAACAGATGGCTCTCTGGGTGCAAACATTCAGGCAATACAAAATTGAAGCCTGTCCCAGAGCAGTCTTTAAGGAAACACTTTTTTGAGTTTTCTGAACCAAAGGCCACTTTTTGATTGGTCTTTTCTGACAGTGTCTCTGTGTGGAAACATTAAGATGAAAGACATTTGGTTGCTTTGCCTTTCAATGGGGATTTACATGGCAGTTAAAACTGTTAAACGAACCAGTGTGAGAATCGACAGCATGCTATAGAGTGAGCACTCTTTAAAAGGTTGTAAACCTGTGGTTTTGATGATAACATAGAAACTGTGTCAGTAGTCCATTACAGAAGAAAAGACTCAGTGACATCTATACCAGTGCTGAAAGACACTTTTATATGTGTGGTGATGTATTACAACTCTGAATAAGCCCCTGGCTAAGGAATAAAACATCCCTCTGTAAAAAAAATAAATGTAGTCAGCACATCTTCTGCTTAATGTCTTTATAAGGGATTCTAATCACATCACTGTGCAAGCGATTTAAAGGAATATTCTAGGTTTAGTACATGTTAAGATTCACAGACAGCATCTGTGGTAAGTTGTCAATTACAACAAAAAATAATTTAGAACTTTGGGTTGTAAAAACTGTGGAAAAAGTGTACAGCCATGCACAGACATTGACAGTCTATACAGCAGTGCTACCACACAGTTTGTTTGTTGCTTGGACCCTTGTCTGTGGACTTCACCTTGCCATCCTTGCCATATTAGTTGAAATTGTAATAGTGAAATTTGAAATCTCACCTCACAGATGCCGTCAATGCAGACATTAGAGCTGTCCTGAATGCAGAGAGTTCCATCCTTGACTTTACTGGAGAGGGCAAAGAAGAAGTCGTAACCTTCAGCAAAGCAGTAGAGCTTACACACATCCTGATCTGAAACAACACCAATACAAGATTTAACAGGCATAGTTCCACATAATGGTAAACTCTGAGCTCCAACACCCTTTTAAGATAGTTCTGCTCTCATCAAAAATTTTATTCTGCTTAATGTCCAAACACTAAATATTGATATTTCAATCTGGAAATTACTTAATTAATAATTGGTTACCATAATTGGTATTAATTAAAAGATCAAAGTATAGGTTAGCCCCTAATCCTAGTTGAGGGTAGATGGTTAAAAAAGCTTTAGAAGGGTATTAAAAAACTGGCAAAGTTTGAACCCTTTTATTAAGTTCTAATGCAACAAAATGGAAACGGCATGACACACTGCACAACTAAGATTAGACTATCCTACCAAACTGAGCAACCAAACAAGAAGGGACACTACAGGAATGGGATCAGAGGATTGATTAATGTTGACTCTGCTCATTCTGAGAAATCAATCAATCAATCAAAAAATCAAATAAATACATTGATTATTAACTGAGCTTGGTGGAAGCCTGAAAATCTGTAGTATTGTCTTAAAATTTTATTTCTTAAACTTAAATGTGTTAAATGTACTGATAAACAAAGAACGAAAAACATGGTATATATATATATAACATTGTAATGTATTAATGTAGATGTGTAACAGGATCAAAACATGGAAAACTGTGAATATTTGAAAGCACTCTCAATACCTGAGTTTCACTTTAGTTTAACAGAATAAATGTTTTATCAAGATTTATCAAAACCGTTTCACCATCAGCTCAGGTACCGTTTTACCAGCTACAGTATCTGTCAGTATGTCAGTATCCTGACATCCCCTGTGTTCTATGTCAGAGTGTGAGGTTAGATTCTGACTTATCTTGTCTTGGTTTCGGGAGTCAGAGTCTAGACTCACGCTCTGGGTGTTTGTTCTATGTGGAGGCACATGGCTTCGGCTTTGTTTACATCTGCCATGTGCTCTTTGGTCTCGTGTTTCGACCCCGCCTCCTTGTTTCCTCGTTTCTGTTGATTTCGCGCACCTGTCTGACATTGTTCTTTGTTCTATTTAACGCCCTCGTGTCTGCTGTCCCGTGCTGGTTCGTCATCTGTGGTTTTGACCTTGTCAGTGTTGTTCATGCTCCTCATTTGTTTAGCTCTTTGTTGGTGTCGTTCACACTTTTTGTTAATGTTTATCGTGTCGATGTAGTGGATGTATGCTGTGTCTTTTAGTCTTCATGTCTTCTCGTCGCATGTTAAAAGTAAGTCTGCCTTGTGTTTTGTCTATACCTGTCCAAAGTCTTGAGTCATTAATGTTCTGATGTTTTGTATTGTTTTTTGATTTAGCTATTTTTCCATTTTGTACCTTTTGAGTTAATTCCCGTTATATATCATCCATCTAAGTTCATTATCGTTAATTTATATTCTGTATTGATTTTCCATTTGCTTTCGTTCCCTGTTCGCCCCCTAGTGGGGTTTTGCTTTCTGTTTATTTAAATAAAAGTGTTTTTGTGTGAATCGCAGTCTGTGACTGGGTTCTTCTCCACGCGATTGTGACAGTAAACTTCTGGAAACATCCTTCCTCAACAATAAAAAAAGATATTTGGACCAACCGTCCACCCGTGTGTAGGGTTTCCACTTGTAGTGCCATCCACGGAAGGGCCTGCTGTTGAACTCAGCACACTGCGCAGCTCTGAAGTCCACAGTGTTGTGAGGACAATCGTAAATGTTACAGAGTTTATAATAACGAGCTGAGCCCTCACAAAACCTGCCACCATACATCGGCCTAAGACAGAGGAAAAACACAGAAAAACAGTAAATTAATAAACCTAAAAACAAAATGTTTTACTATAAGATGAAGCTTTTACAATTACATTTAGGACATTTAAAAACTGTTTACAATTTTTAATTCTTTTAAAATAGAGTGCCATTTTAAAATTTGGTTTTTATTAAGTTGCAACCTCAAATTTTTTGCTTCTGTTCTTTTGTCTTAAACTTTTTTCTTTACTTTAATTCACTCACATTGCTCTAACCTTTTACATTCTTATGTTTTTAGGATCTAAAGGTACCTTGGGTTGTTGCACTGTCTTTCCCTGTAGGTCACTCCACTCTCACAGGTTCTAGAGCAGCTGGACCACTTAGACCAGGGTGACCACTGACCGTGCACTGGCTTCGGACCTTCATCCCCCTGCTTTACACACTGACCGCGACGACACCACTTCAAAAACACAGAAATACATACATTGGTCTATGTACTGAATAGTTCTGAATAGTTACCAACAAATGAAAATTTATTTTTTTTATTCTATCATTTACTGTCATGTTGTCCCAAAGTTTCTGTTCTCTGCAAAACACAAAAAGTGACTTTTTGAAGAACTTCTTGGTGCTTTTTTATATAACAAAAGTAAATAAGGAATTGCTCTCATAAGCTCCAAAATGACATAATTCTTCTAAAATTCACCTTCTCTGTGAAGTAAAATAGGTTTGGAATGACATGAAATTTAGTTTTTTATTTATAATTCAACCATTCCTTTAACAGACCAGCATCATACAGTTTCTGTTTCATCAGTTTCATCACATTTTGATTCCCATCTGACACAATTACACTTAATTTAGGTTTTATCTATTAATTTAGTTCAGAGGACATGTAATAAAAAGTGAATAAACATAATTCCCAACATAAACATAAAGTTCAGCGCTTTTGGCACACTCTCTCTAGTAGCAACACAAGCCTCTTGCTTGTGATCCAGCTGATATTTCCTGAAAGCAGATAACCAGAATTCCTAGAGGACACTGTCATTATTAGTGCTGCACACTGCGCGCTTGGAATAAAGAGAATTAAACTATCGTGTCCAACATTTTGCAAGCGCCCCCAAGAGCTGTTGCTTGAACACATGTAGGAAACATTATTTCTTTTTAGTGCAGACCACCAGCACTTGCCTCCCTATCAGCCAGATATGACGTGTTGGAATAGGAGAGAGTATCTGCGAGAGTGCTCGTCTTTACTTATCGCCCTACACTCTGTACCTTGAGCCGGGCCTGTAATTACCCCAATGCCCCAAATATACTTTACTAACATAAGTGTGTAAAGAGACACCCCAGGAGGTCAGCTGAGGCCTGCATGAGCTCATTAAACCCAATCTTCTGTGAAGGGATGAATCAGTGGAAAGGCATTCATAGAGAGGACAGTTTGAGGGGGAGAGTAGAGAGGGTAGAAAAATGAAGGAAGAGGAATATTGCATCTGACAGCTAAAACTAAAAACACTTACAATATATCTTGTGGTCTGACTGATTGACTGTCTGTCTCACATGACAGTTCCCGTGTGAAGTACCCTGACCTCTATTATGAACATAACCATCACTAGATGGTTCTTTCCTGACTCCCAGCAAGAAATCTCCTTCACACGTTGGCATTTACACTGGCCCTTTGCTGGTCTACCCCCCTGAAAACACTTGTTCAGCACACAAGACATCTGTTAGAAACCTATTCAAAAGAAAAACAAAAAAACCCAAAACCATTTTCTCCCTCCTGGGGTTAATGTCATGAGCTAAATAGCTGTGAGAGAACATCAATGATTAAACTCATTCATTGGGAGAAAAGTACAGTGGGCAACAGCTTTAGCTTTTGTGCCACTTGAGCTCAAAGGGAAGAACATAAAGAGAGATTCTTGTTGCTTTTTAAGGCACTGCTGTGTTTTACCATCTCTGGACCACAGGCAGAACCCTCGGCCGCCGGCATGAACTTGGTCTCGCATTTTCTTCCAACTTGGTGGCACCACAGGGCTTTGCAGATGTCCTGTGTGACAAATACCAGACAGAATTATTGATATGGATCTGTTTAAAAATCAGTCCTTGTGACAAAAATCAGCTGGTCAGAGATCAGTCAAGGACACAGAGGTGGAATTAAAGTCTGCTACACACTACACAATGAACAGTTTTTCACATGCTTTGGGACTGTCCAAAAAACCTCTAGTACAACAGAGAAATGTCCTATGCACTCTGGAAATAATAGTAACCCGTCTGGGATTTATTTAGCTTTTAAGATCCACGTTTTACCAAACATTCTGTGCTGTATATGATTTTTGTTAGGAATATTACTCAATGATCAGACAGAACATTCTAGTTTTAAAAGACAGATAGAAATTCTTAAAATACATCACAATTTTTTTCTAATCATTTAGCAATTGGTAAAGTTGTATCACAAATATTTCATGTACTGCTACCATTACCATCATGTAGCATTTAATCAGGTTTAAATTTGTTTAACCTGACATCTCTGACATTGCAGAGTGACAGTTTAATAATCAGAAATTCAATTCATTTTACAATTTTGACATCATGATCTGATAGTAAGCTTATTAGGTATTTCAGAATAAATATGTGTTTTGAACCATAAAGAATTCACTTTTTTATTTTAGGTAGTCAAGAGTAGCCCTAATTGAACCATCCCCTGTGTATTTTCTCATGACAAAGACACACAAATGTTATTAAAAATTATGGTAACACTTTACTTAAAGGGGTGTGCATAAGACTGACATGACACCTTAATAATCCTGACATGACACACGTCATGAATATGAAGGAGTGTTTATGCATGTTTATGACAACTGTCATTAAGTGTCATTCGCTCAGTTATGTCATTTTTAATGCAAAGATGACATTGTTTGAGATGCCTTTGTCATGACAACTTGACATAAACCAATAAATCATAACCTGTCAGTGTCTTTGTCATGACAACTTGACAGATTATATTAAGCTGTTCCCCACAGACAAAGTAAATGAGAAGATCTCCGAGTTTGCAGAAGGCTGCAGGAGGGCTATAACAAAAGAGATGGCTGAAACAATCGCAGCAAAGAAAAAAAGTGGACAGCTCCTACCAATAATGCATAAGTACACATAATTGTTTTTTCTTTAGTTATCCTGTTGGTTTCCCTCCAGAACACTAAATATGTGTTGAGATTATTTTGTGACCCTCTGTTTGAGGAAGCATCCATTTTTTTCATTCTATGTCAAAAAATTTCTGAACCCTCTGTGTGAGGAAGAACAAGTTCTGTTAGATGCCAGTTTTGTATGTATTGTTCACATACATAAAGTTAAGTATAATCTGTCAAGTTGCCATGACAAAGGCATCTCAAACAATGTCATCTTTGCATTAAAAATTACATAACTGAGCGAATGACACTTAATGACAGTTGTCATAAACATGCATAAACCCTCCTTCATATTCATGACATGTGTCATGTCATAATTATGATGGTGTCATGTCAGTTATATGCACACCCCTTTAAGTAAAGTGTTACCAAAATGATTAATGAAACATACTCCATAGTTCATCAAACATTGTAAAGATGTTTTACAATATTGTAGGTCAGTTTCCTTCACTATATATGTATATAGTCAATTTCTTTAACACAAAGGTCATCTCATTTACTCAAACTCTCTATAGAACAAAAGAGAGCGAGAAAGGCTGCGTGTTTTATATGTCTGTATTATTCACATCTGGATTATTGTATTACATTTTGACAATGGCAGCACAGATTGGTGAAAAAGGCAGCTGTTTTCCCAGTCCAAATTCCAGCACAAGTTTCACAGCTGTCTGTCAAAAAGAGACCTCCTTAAATATATCCCCTGTTGTTCCTGCTTGAGTACGAGGAAAGATTTGTACATCTAAACCTGCCAAAAAGACTATGAATACACTCATTCATGATAAAACTAACTGAACCCCTGGGTAATAGAACAGTTTTGCACACCAAACATTTACAGAAAAATTCTATCCCTTTGGTATTCACCACTATGCTAATTTGGGCTAATCTTAAATAAGTGCCCAACAGAAAACTTCTGATGAAAACATAACTAAACGGATGCCAACACTTAATTATGTGTTGGCACACATAATTAGTATGTGTGCCAATTAGTATGTGGAGTAATGGCTAAAGCTTTGAGCTGTCTTTGAGCTGTCTGTCAGTTGTCTTTCATTTAAGGAGCCAGGAGCTTTCATCATTGTGGTCTTGAATGTGGCCTTTTCTACAACTGTTCTTTTCTACAACTTTTACTTAATAGTAACTATTATTTACTTAAAAGTAACTATTAAAATTAATAGTTTATCCAAAAATGAAAATCCTCTCAATTGAATCACTCTTACACCATTCTAGGTGTATATGACTTTCTTCCTAGAGCCGAACACAGTCAGAGTTACAGGTAATTGCATTGAATAGTATCAGAGATTTTGAAACTCAGAGATTTTGAAATGTAACCTTTACATTTAATGGGTTAAATGATATGTTTGTGAGGGAAAACAATTAATATTTTGAGTTTTTTTAAAATGATAGATACATCACAAACATGTAAGCAAACAGATCACAGTGCTAAATTCAAATCATCAGTGGTAGCACATGGACAAGTGGTAGCACATGGATGAAGTCAAATGTCATTGGTTCTGGCATGTCACGTAACTAATTGTCATATGTTGTGCTGAAAAACCAATGAGATTCTACCTTATTGACCGCCATATTTGAATTTAGTGCTCTGATCCTTTTTTTAAAATCCGAGATTTATTTAGAAACTGTACACTTGAAGAAGGCTCCAGGCATAATGGCTTAATGCACCTTTAGGGTACAGAATTCAATTTTTTTATACAGTAAAGTATAATAAGCTTAGCTTTCCTGTAGCTCAGTGGTTAGAGCATGGCGTTAACAATGCCATGGTCATGGGTTCGATCCCAGGAATTGCACATACTCAGAAACAATGTATAGTATAATGCAATGTAAGTCACTTTGGAAAAAAGCGTCTGCCAAATGCATAAATGTAAGTACAATATAAGATTTACACATAAATTATGACAATTTATTAGAGCTACATTTTCATGCAAGTATAATCATCATCTACTGTAGGTCCTTTCCAGTCTGAGGCGTTAACACCAATGCACAAAAATACAACTTGTTCTATGTCTTACAGACTGTATATATACAGTTTTTAAACATAAGGACAATATGAGCTCAGCAAACAGAGGTTCTGTCAGGACGCCGGTTTGATCAACGTCTCGCTGCGGGTATGGCGGGCCCTCAGCTCTCCATGGAGGAGTTCCGGCAGGACGTTGTGCTGGGCCGACCAGCCGTTTCTCGCACTCGCACCCCGGCCGAGTTTGGGACTGGCATCCGTGTCAACAATCCTTGGTGTTCAAGCTCCAGTCCAGCCGGTTTCCACACGATCGCACCAAGGTGGCCTACATCATCACGCTCCTTACCGAGAGGGCTCGCGAATGGGGGACAGCGGTCTGCCAGGCTGTAGTGCCCTGCTGCGACACCCTTGAGGACTTCAGGCGGAAGATGACTGAGCTGTTCAACCAGTCAGTCTGGGGTGACAAGGCAGCGTCCTGGCTGGCACGGTTGTCACAGGGTGGCCGCTCCGTCATGGATTACATGGTAGAGTTTGAGACACTAGCGGCCTCCTGTGGCTGGAATGATCAGGCCCTGCGCTCCCGCTTCCGAGAGGGCCTGGTGGAGTCCATCCAGGATTTCATCACCGCCCTAAAGCCGCCCAGGACTTACAAAGACACCGTCAAGATGGCCCTTCGGGTGGAGTCTCGCCTCACCTGTAGGGCTCAGCATCAGGCGCCTCGTGTCATGGGCGACTCGGAGCTTGGCCGCTTAAAGTGAACACCTCGTGAGCCGCAGCGGCGGACCGAACGAGGGTTATGCCTCTACTACAGGGGAGCTGGTCATCTGGTTCGGGCGTGTCCATTAAAAGACAAGGCTCAGGCCTGGCAGCGGCAGACTCTTCGCACCTGTCTTTATGTCTGTTAGAGTCCTGTGTTTCCTTTCAGGGGGTGTTGGCTCCTGCACGGGCGTTGTTGGATTCCGGGGCAGAGGGCAACTTCATTGATGATCGCTTTGCAGCCGATCTTGGCATACCCACCATCCCTCTCCCAGAACACCTCAGCATCACTTCCCTAGCCAATCGACACATGGTAATAATCACTCACACCACCCCTGCCGTAAGTCTAATCGTCTCGGGCAATCACCGTGAGGAGATTGTGTTCTACATCACGCCATCTCATGAGGCTCCCGTTATTTTGGGCATGCCCTGGCTATCTTTGCACAATCCTCACGTTGATTGGTCGAGGCGATCTGTCCTAGCCTGGAGCTCATCTTGTTTCTTGTCTTGGTGCTGGCCCCTCTTCTGTTTCTCCCGTTCCACAGGAGGAGGCAGCTGATCTTTCCATCCCCTACCCCTCATGTCGTCCGCCCTCGTGTTGCTACAGGTTGCCAAGGTCTTCACCAAGTTAGACCTCCGCAATGCCTACCACCTAATTCGCATCCGAGAGGAGGGTTGAGTGGAAGACAGCGTTCAATATGCACCGGGGACACTTCGAATACCAGGTCCTTCCGTTCGGCCTCACAAACGCACTGACTGTCTTCCAGGCCCTCATTAACGACGTGTTGGCAGTTTTTCTTTGTGTACTTGGACGATATTCTTATTTTTTCTCCCTCTCTTCAGGTACACGTCCAACACGTCCGGAAGGTCCCCCAACGACTCCTTACAAATCAGAGAAGTGTGATTTCCACGCCGGGTCAGTTCCGTTCCTGGGATATATTGTCTTGGCTCAAGGGATCCGTCCGGATCCTTCTAAAGTCCAGGCCGTGCTTGATTGGCCCGTCCCAGGTTTCCGCAAGGCGTTACAGCGGTTCCTACATGGGCTTCCGGTTGACGTTGTGTCCCGACAGGGGTTCACAGTTTATCTCTCGTTTCTGGCAAAAGTTCTGTCGTCAGATCGGGGCCACTTTGAGTCTGTCGTCTGGTTTCCATCCTCAGACCAACGTGCAATGTAAGTGGGCCAATCAGGACCTCGAAAGAGCGCTCCGCTGTCTGGCGTCTCAGAATCCTAGTTCCTTTGAGCCACCAGTTGTCGTGGGTTGAGTACGCCCGAAATTCCCTAACAGTATCTGCACTAGGTATGTCTTTTGAATGTTGCCTCGGTTACCAACCTCCTCTGTTTCCCACTCAGGAACCCGAGGCTGCTGTGCCATCGGCCTTGGCCTTCGTCCGACGGTGTCACCGTACTTGGAGGAAGGCCAGGAAAGCCTAGCCCAGGCTTCACGACGCACTAAAGCTGCCGCCGATTGTCAACGGATCTCCCAGCCCAGGTACGTCTGTTGTCAACGGGTCTGACTTTCCACAAAGGACCTACCTCTCCGGGTGCCATCTTGCAAGCTGGCACCCAGGTTCATTGGGCCGTACCAGATCGCTAAGGTGTTGAGCCCGTGGCTGTCAGGTTTCGTCTGCCCCCTTCCCTCAGTTGGGTCCATCCGGTTTTCCACGTCTCGTCGCAGATTATTTTCCCGTATCCTGACTCTGCTTAAGTCTATCTTAAGAGAAATCTGTCTGCTGTTTGATTAGCTAGCGTTAGCTTAGTTAGCTTCTGTCCTAGATTAGTTTAGTCACACCAGAATCCCGGCTCGGGAATTCTCAGTCTGTCGGTCTGGCGAATAGTTTAGTCTCTGTTGTCTTGTCTCGTCTGACGCTCCAGCCCGTCTTCTTGTCATATGTTGTTTTGTCTTCCAGTGCCCCTGCCCACCTGTTTGCCGGTCTTCTGTTGGTTGCTGTCTGTCCTGGAGTCTGCAGCTGCCCGCCCTCACCACCGCTCTCCAGCCTTCCTCTGGGTCTGGACTCCGCACCATCTCCGTGCCAGTCACATCTCCTGCCCTGTCTCGTGATCCTCCCTGGGTCACGCCGGCGCCGTCACCACCGTCACCTGCTGCTGCCGGTACCTGCCAGAAAAGAGACCTATCTCGCCTGATATCCAGCACCACACCTGTCTTGCTTCCATCGTCTTCAGCCTGCGCACTGGTGCTCTCTGGTCGGTTCCTGGCATCTCTGGTGGATCTCTGGTTGTTTGTTTCTGCTGCATCCAGCCAAGTTGTGACTGTCACTACTGCTTAAATTACCTGTTACCAATAAAACTCCATTGCTTGCATTTGGGTTCTCTGTGCTCATTTTCAGAACCTGACAGGTTCCCACTGACATCCCTCCAAAGAATATTTAGTTCTACCTCTGCTTCACAAGACCATGTTGCAGCATTCTATCAAATTTCTCTATAGAAAATGCTAATTTTAGATGTAGAGATGAGGCAGAGAATTATAATAATCATAGCTAATCTATTTATAAGTTCAGTTGTGCCTGAGTTCCTGCATCTTGGATAATATTTATGCTGCTTTTCATATTTCAGCAGAGAAACAGGGAAAGCACTCTCTGAGGTGTGTGAGCATGCGGTGATATCATGAGCAATCGATCAGTATACACACAATGCCTCACATCAGGGAATTTATATACCAAATTCCCTCTTGTAAAAGATGCAAAGATTAGTTGTTAAACATGTTGAGATATCTGTAAAAGCTTGGTGTTCTATTTGTGTTCCATTTTACTGCTCCAAACATCTGATAACCATCCTAAAGACAACATCAAACAGCATTCACAACCCATTTTACTTCAGTAATGTGCATTTCTGAAACTGGTTTAATTTAATGAGAAAACATCTCGATTACATATGTTAACCCTCATTCTCTGATGGAGGGAACAAACAGTATGGGGATCGTCCTTGAGAGCCCAATCACCTCTGAAAGTATCAAAAATGACCAATGAAAATTGGCAAAACCGCATCATGAAAATATGCGTATTTAAGACCAGCAGCATGCAGACACACAGCATTCATTCCCTCCATAGGAAAGTGTCTCTGTGGTGGGCTCCACCAAAGGAGAAAACAATAATTTAGGTATACCCAACCTACAGTGACTGAGGACAGAGCTAGCTCTGTGAAAGGGAAAACACTGGGTTCGCCGAAAGGGCAACTGAAAAACTGAAATATGGAATGACCGTGAGGGCAGTGTAGCGAGCTCTCACAGCGATACACCCACAGAATGGCATCCACAATCTAGTGGGCCATTCTCTCTTTAAGGACAGCCTTCCCCTTTCTGCTGACTCCCAAAGCAGACAAAGAGCTGTTTAGACTGACTAAAACTCTGTGTTCTGTTCATTTATATATACACACAAAATGCGCACTGGACACAACAGAGAAAGGACTGGGTTTCCTTTATCAGTAGGGAATGCTGGTTCACCACGTGGTCCCTGAAAGGAGTAGTGGGAACTTTGAACATTTATTCAGGCCGGGGTCTTAGGACAACATGCCAGCCTGAATTTCAGGCATGATTCACCAACTGAGAGGGCTTGTAGGTTTCAAACCCTTTTGAGAGATCAATTGACAAATGCAATCAGAATGTCCATCTTCATAGAGTGGGCTCTAAGCTTCACTGATTGCAAAGCCTCAATGGATCTTTCTGCTGGTTCTGCAAGAAAAGTGAAAGATCCCAGGAGGGATTCACACCTCTAGTGGAACACTATTTTACTCTTTAGAAACCACTTAACCACCAAGGGAAACTGTCTCGCACTTATCCATGCCAACAAAGAGAGTGCGTGCACTCTATTTCCAGTGGTCAAGGTCATTGATGTGAACTTGCTTATTGCATAGAGACGCGCTGTTTAGGTTCTGAAGAACAAAGCTAAGGTGCATTAACATTACCATTAACATGTCTGACATTTGTTCTGTGTTTTATTATTATTATTCTTTTTTTATATGTAAAGCTGCTTTGAAGCAATGTAACATTGTAAAACGCACTATATAAATAAAATTGAATTGCATGTGCATGCTGCCAGCCTTATATACCCATATGTTGGGTTTTCTAATATTTTTCTGATACTTTCAGAGGTGATTGGGCTCTCTTTTTTATCTGAAAATTAATTGGATTGTGAAAAGTGGGTATGTACCACTGCAGCTCTATAGACAGGTGGTTTGAGGGGAAGTGGTTAAAAAATAAGAGGCCTTTGTAACACCAGATGAAAAGGGCTGTCACTTCTTAGGAGGAGCAAATAATTACATTTTGTTGAGAGATTATGAAAACAATCTTTTTTCCCCTTTGGAATAACATGTACCAATTAATTATGTACAATTAATTATGTATTAATTAATCCAGTAACGTATATTAAGTAAATTTTGATTCATGTTGACATTTTGAATCATTCACAATGTTGTCATACACAATGTCAATGTTGATGACATTGGTCACCAATATTTTGTTTCAAATGCTAGTCTTCAATATAAGAAGTTGACCAAGCTCTCCAGCTAGGTCTTGCTGGTGAACAGAACGACTGTGCTAGCTTACTAGCATCAAACCAACACTAAACTATAGCTACTTAGTGGACCAGCAAAGAACCAGCTAAAAAATTGGCTGATTTATTGTTGCCTTTATGTCTTCATTGTAAGCTCTTTTAAGCAAATTCCTAATTATGTGTGTTGTTGATTTTGGCCTGAATCACTTCAACAGTGATTTCATAAATAATAACAAAACATTATGGAATAATCATAAAAATAATTAATTGCAAAAAACTCTTGCCTTCTTGAAGTCCAGAGTGCACAATTTGGCTTTTTCTCCAAACTGCCATTTGCACTGGGTGTCGGCGTCATACAGCTCTCCTGGAAGTTTCTCAGGGTATTTGTACTCCTCTATAGCGCTGGGCTCATCAGACAGACAGGTGGCCTGGGCGGTACTGAGACAGAAACATGACTTACTCATGCATGCTGTTAAACAGATTTACTCCAGTACAGTAAGGGGGGAACCATGACAACATAACAGTAGATCCCTTTGCTACAGTTAGATTTCTTTCTTTTCAACACATACCTTGACTTTATCATGTGCTATTTAATGTTGCCACCAAGTGTAATGCAAAGCATCGGATGCAGTGGTGTAAAGCACGCCGCCACTGGACTCTAGAGCAGTGGAGAAGCGTTCTCTGGAGTGATGAATCACGCTTCTCTATCTGGCAATCTGATGGAAGAGTCTGGGTTTGGCGGTTGCCAGTAGAACGGTACTTGTCTGACTGCATTGTGCCAACTGTGAAGTTTGGTGGAGGGGGGGTTATGTTGTGGGATTGTTTTTCAGGAGCTGGGCTTGGCCCCTTAGTTCCAGTGAAAGGAACTCTGAATGCTTCAGTATACCAAGAGATTTTGGACAATTCCATGCTCCCAACTTTGTGGGAACAGTTTGGGGATGGCCCCTTCCTGTTCCAACATGACTGCGCACCAGTGCACAAAGCAAGGTCCATAAAGACATGGATTAGCGTGTTTGGTGTGGAAGAACTTGACTGGCCTGCACAGGGTCCTGACCTCAAACCGATAGAACACCTTTGGGATAAATTAGAGCGAAGACTGCGAGCCAGGCCTTCTCATCCAACATCAGTGTCTGACCTCACAAATGTGCTTCTGGAAGAACGGTCAAAACTTTTCATACACACACTCCTAAACCTTGTGGAAAGCCTTCCCAGAAGAGTTGAAGCTGTTACAGCTGCAAAGGGTGGGCCGACGTCATATTAAACCCTATGTATTAACAATGGGATGTCACTTAAGTTCATATGCGTCTAAAGGCAGATGAGTGAATACTTTTGGCAATATAGTGTATGTATGTATGGGTTTTACCAATTAGTTGTGTAGTTGACTGCCACTACACTGCAATTCATTCAATCATTAAAATCATTTTCTGAATCAGTATTTTTGTCTAGTTTGCCATAAAAATCTACCACTGTACCTTTTAAACTGTATATTGTTAGGCTAAAAGCTGCTCGAAATTTGAAGTAATTAAATTTAATGTTATGCAGCTACACACAACATTACAACAATGTAACAGTTTATGTACAGAGCAATTTTTCACATGCAGTTACCAATTGATCGCATGCAGTTACCAATTGTGACCAATGACCCAAAGTCATATGCACAAATGCATTCATGTGATCTATGACTAGTCAACACAGACCCAGCACAATTTTCCTGACCTTTATCTTTATCTATCATCTTGTTGAGATGGAAATCATTATTTTTCTAATGATTTTAACTGTATTTTTAATATTTTACACAATTTGGCTTGTTTAAACATAAATTAAAGTAAATTTAGCTAAGTTAATTTAGCTTGTTGATATTTAGATATTCCCCAACATCGGTAGTTTGTGTCTATAGGTGATCTTGCTGCACTGTAAAGTTATAGTACAACGTCCAGCTATCCCAGCATCCATCAGTTATTCTGTGCACTCTGTGAAGGGAAACCTCAATTGATTTATGAATTTCTTCTCCTGTGCTTGTTATCCCTGCTTTAAATTAGCTTGAGATAGATCAATGCAGCAGGCTGGAGCCCAGCATCTGGCCCACAGAGGCAAAAATGTCATCATCAGATGAATCTCATTCAGTTCCTCATTGCTACTCAGTTTCCCATTGTCACCTCTTTAGGTTTCCCTGCCAAATTAAGGTGACCGACAGCTATAACGCAGATCTAGCTGGACCTGACCCAGCCAGACTCCCTTTCAAGTTCTTGTTTTAATTAGTGGGGAAAGCAATAAAAGGGCAGTGCTATAAAAGGGAAGGACAAAAGGTCTGAAAGCATATCAGTCTTTAGCTACTTGAAAGTCTTGTGATTTGCAGTCTGTATGTTGATAGGCACATGATGACGTAGGTGAAACCAGACAGCTCATGAGGAATGAATAACACATGCGAAAGCAGACGAAGAGTAAGTTGCTATAATCTGCAGCTTGTCTGTTGTATGCTGCTGTTTTCTGGGGGGTGTTGTGGGGGGGGGGGCAAGAGGAATGATCACTCTGAAGTTTCTGCCTTCAGATGCCCAGACATTGCTGGAAAAAGCACTGGTTTGCAGACAGACCTTTGTAGGGTTCCTTGTTAAATTACTGTTAAACACTATCCAATTCCATTCATGGAAGGCCAAGTTTAGTTTAGTCCTAGTTGCAACTCTTATTAACCCCCCTGGACCAGCTACTTAAAATCCTCAGGTTGAGATCTAATCTAAACTCTGCAGGAACTGAATTGAGTAGCTCTACATTGGAAATTTTAGTTAAAACCCAGGCTTGACTGGTCATAAAGTTTGGTTTGATTGTTATAGAAACCATCTTTTAAATTTGGACGTTCCTTCAGCAAAGGCAAAAATCATGAAAAATATGGTACCAGTGATGTCACCATGATTTTGAAAAGCAGAACAACATAACATTACCCACCCATAAATTAAAAATAAAGCAAGATTAAAATTAGGTTGTTGAGGCCACAAAACCAGATGCAAACTTATCACTATCCCTAAACCTAACCCAAACTGCTATTGGTTTCAAAATGTCCTACTTGGCAAGGTCTCAAGGATCCAGCATGGCATAGTTACAAAATCTTGCTAATCATTGCAAGCCCCATTTCTCCACAACACCCCAATGTTCTGCTGTTTCCTGCTCTATCCCACAATTATTCAGGCTGCACATGAAGTTGTACTTAGGGAGGGGGTGGAGAAAACAGGTGTAGTAGCTACGAGCATCTGACAACTGCTTTGGCAGGGAATCCCTCCTTCCGGTGAAACCTGGAACTATTGATTCATCTCCCTGCCAAGGAGCTCGCCCAGATGGACAGTAAAGAGGATGAGGTCATCAAAATAAGTAAGCACATTGGACATGATGGTTAATTTAAGTGCAACGAGTCAAACTGATCCAGTTTCACAAGCACAAATATGTCTCTCAGACAGAAACTGAAATTTAAAACTCGATGGAGCTGCTTGGTTTTACATATTCAGAACCAAAACAGCACTACAAATACTACTTTTAAAAGACGAGGTTGGTGTCTAGACTCTCATGCTGGGTGAGCTTGCATGGATGACTAATGGGCAGGACACGCTAAGTAAAGGGCACGGTTGTTAATACCATCACACTGTTTTTCTACTTGGGCTGCCAATAGGTAGAGCATGTGCTTCGCAAACAATCTTTCCAAGCGGTGAAAGTCCAGTATAGCTTTTATATTAGGCACAGCACTGGTCAAAAGAACAAATGAAAAGTGTAAAATGGGACATATTATTTGGAAAGCTGAGAGAAGGATGTTAACCTTTGCCACATCAGAGGCCAAATCAGCTTTTACTGCAGAGATAAGTCTTACCTTAGAAATCGATTTAGATATTCTCGGCTACAGGACGACCAGGAAAATAAACCATTGTGTCCAGCCAGTGTGGGAGACATGATGTTTCCAATCGACTTCTTACACACATTGCCTTCCCCATCATGGACCATTCCAAAGCTGTAAAACAAACAAAAAAACATGTTCATTTATGCAATTAAGGCAACAGGATATAAGGTGATCAAACTGTGGTAGGAAGAGTCAATAATGAATTAATCTCCTACTTGTGACCAGATTCATGGGCAATGGTAAAGGCCAGACCAAGACCTGTGTCCTCGTTGATAGTGCAGCTGCGATACTTACTGCACATTCCACTAATTGGAGCAAAACCTGAAATTAAGCAGCATTCATGCATTAGCAATCAGAGGTTAAAACAATGAGTTAATGTGAAGTCTGGGGTTGCATACCAGATCAAACTGATGAATGAAAGACTAACCTGAGAAGAAATCTACACAAGGTCACCTCATATGATCAGATGTTCATGATTTGAAAAATCTATATTGCTTAGAAAACAGAGAGCCATAGGACACAGCTGTTTTTTCCATTGGGGTTTTAACTGTGTAGAATTGCAAGTGATTGACTAATGTAATAAAATCAAGATTTGAAATGCAGTTTTGCAAATTGAGCCCAGATGTTTCGAATCAGTTGCAGAAAATCTGAATAAATATAGAGGTTACTTGAATCAGTACAGATGAACGTAACCTAGGTCTTCTGCAGCTAGAAACAGTATATAAAGTAAACTCTAGAAGGCATCAAAAGCCTTCTAGAGTCTTGCACCAAGACATGTTGCGATTTGTGTCTTTGGTCCATAATGAAAAAACAATGCACAAGAAATAAAAACACATGAAATAAACTTGACTAAGTATATCTCCCTAAACAGGACCCTAAACATTTGACTTATTATTGTTCATTTGATGAAATGTTTATTTAATCTGACCAATCTGACCAATTTATAAATATATATATATATATATATATATATATTTAGCTAGCATCATGTTGTAGTAACATTTTAGATAAGTTTACATACAACATGATGCTAGCTCAAATGGTGAACTTACTCTTTGGACTATATGTACTTTTTCTGAATTTTGTGAACGGAACACACCCATACATCTTACATACATATCTTTTTTTTCCCCTAAATTATGTCATTTGCTATATTTATATATGAGGGTAATTCTGTGACAAGAATTATTAAGCATACAGTAGTTTTCTCAGACTGGTGGTACTGTATCTAAAGAGAGCATTGTGCTAACAAAGGTTTAGCTGTGCTCTTTAATCTTCCACCACAACCCTGAAAGATGTTGCCACTGACCCCTTCACCTGTGAACGTGAGTAGTCCAAGCCACAGGCTGTGCTGAAGTGTTAATCATTGACACTCCTCAAATGTTGTGTTCCCAGACACCCTATGAACTGTGGCCCTGCATTTGAGGGGCAAGGGTAGGTTTGCTAATGGGGTAAGCAGGGAGAGATACTTCATGCGGCACACAGTGGAGACCAAAACTAGAGCTCTTACAGGAAAGTGGTTGTTAGGATAAAGGTTCTATAAACCTTGCTAATAATTAAGTGATTTTTATTATGTTAAAAAGTTAAGTGTTAAGTATGAGGCACAGTTGACGTCAAAAACGTAAACATTAATTAGTCATTTATTATAAGTCTATGGTTTCTGTTCATACCTAGAGTGTCACATGGTTCATTCTTCCAGGAGCAAATATCCAGACCAGTTAGAAGGATGGCATGATCATGACGCCGACCTTCTCGGCCTACCAAACCAGACTGCCACTGACAGAAACTGTTCAGAGTGTGGTCAGCATGATGGTTAATCACCAGTCCATCCTGAGATATTACAGTAGATTATAGTACAGAGGAGTAGGGTAAAGCAGAAAATAGCATAGTACAGTACATTACAGTACCATAGAACAGAGTACAGCAGAGTACAGATCAGAAGAGTGGAAAAAAGCAGAACAAAATGGAGTAAAAGTAGAAAAAGTAGAGAGGGCAGGAGTAGTGTAGAGGTGAGGAGAGACAAGGAAAAATAATGATGGTGGTGGTATGTCATATGGTGCTAACCCTTAGGTGCTCAATAAGCCCTGGGCTGAGCAATTATCTGCTGCCTCTGTTGACCCCACCTCAGTAAATGAGTCCATAGACATTTAGCTCCTCATGTTGACCCCAGCTGATCCTGAGTGACTGTTGCTAATTATTACAACAATGGAGAGGATGAGGGTAATTATCTGCATTCCTCAAGTTGTGATTAACAAGAACTTCATTAACAATAGCACAGGTGTATCAGTAACCCTTATCTTCAGATATTGGGTCATTTGCTGTCCCATTTCCCAGAGACGCTACCCTCATCTGGCTGAAATCCAATGGAATCCCATCCACCCAATTAAGCTGTCATCATAAAACTGAGACCTGTTCAGATAGAACGTCTCAAAGACAGCCAAGGAGACAAGTCTCTCAGGGACAATAAAATCCACCTTTTTGAAGTAATGCTTCATTCTGTTCAAAACCTCTGTGTTATCTGAACTTTATGATCCAAGGCATTAATCACTCCCAGAAGCCTTTTTGCCCTACTGTTTAACATTAACTGATTTACAAGAATATCCACACTGAATAACATTTTAGTTCTGACAAATACACATTATGAATGCAATACCTTCTGAGTAAAACTACTCAGGTTTTAAACCTTTCAACTGTAAGAAAATTCAGGACATCATAAAATCTTCTCACCTGGTCTTCATCCAACAGTATTAGTCCAACAATTACAACGTTGATATCATCTCCAATTGTCCCATCTTTGAAAAGGGTTGAAACCTTTGTTGAGATAAGCAACAGTGCAATTTTCTTAATGTTTTAACATTAAAGATGAATTAAATTATTAGTTTAGGTTGGAACATTTATATTTAGATCTAAACTCAGTATGACCTTCTTGAGGGCAGGTTTTTTGGAGGGGAAATGAGAAACTTGTGGCTGAGAAGTTTTTCCAAGCTTCTTCAAAGCTTAATCTGTTAGCAAGCATACCACATGTATTTAAGGGAATACCTAATCCCACATATCTCACTGGCTTTTGAAACAGGATAAGCATAAAGTCTTTGGGATAGTTTAAGGTACTCAGGTATTATAAATACAAACACTTGATCCCCAATACAAGCTCTTTCATTCTCTCTATTTTGTCGTAGTTTTCACTGACACCAACACACAAGGCATCCAGATTGATTTCAGGTGTTGGTATTTTTCTGATCCTTAGTACTCTTAAAACACCTTAGTAACTCTTAAAACATCTTCACATTAACAAGTCCAGTTGGTCAGATATGCCACAAGTGAAAACACATGCTATGATCTCAGCCTGATATTATGTCTGAAGAGCATATTCTTATTTGCAACACAATATACTGGGTACATATATAATGGATGGATGGACAGACAAAAACAGATGGACAGATGGATTGTCAGACAGTCAGATGGATGGACGGACAGATGAATAAAAGTGAATAAATATAACATGAATGAATGTATGACTTACCATGTTCAGCACAGTAAGGACATATGTTGTTATGAAATTGTTGCCATGATTTTCCATCATCTTACGGTCAACCACCACTAATGTTTCCACATTTAGCCTGTGGTATTGCTGAGGTTTGAACATAATTTCTCGTTTCTCTCTGGGCATAAATTTGTATTCATCCGGAAAAATATAGATATCTTCCTGAGGTGGTTTAGGCATATCTGTAACATGGTACCAAGGCAAAATCAAGACTAAGTCACACATTCATTGGTGCTTCTCCAATGAATATCAATCATGAGTTTAGCATCAGTTTAGTTTAAAAACAGGCCAATATGAGACATTAATATACACCATCTGTTTAAAACTGTATTAGCTGTTACCTCATATCCCACAAAAGATTTGGTTAGTGAATTGTTGCGAATTGGTTCAAATGTAGTGTGAGGATATGGTGTATGTTTAGGGCTGGTGAGAATATTTCATCCCCGACTAGACACAATACAGGTGTGTGATGATATCATGGTGTCAGAAATAAAAACATGTTAGAGTTGACCCTTGAACAGCTGTGGCCTCATTGCATATGACTATTCTCCAAAACATTCTCCCCCACCTAATGACTTTGTTTGACCATCCAATATTAGACTTAAGTCATGTAATGTAAACCCGCTTGGTGAAAATGCAGACTTTTAAGGTATAGTTGGAAAGAGATCATCCTTACATACATTTCTTCCATCTTCCACAGTAGTGAAGTCTCTGACATGTGCCATAGTTGTCACGACTATGTGGTGTACGCTGATGTTTCTTTGGATCTGTCTGTTTGTGTGTGGTATTCTCATCTTGTATGCCAGTTTCCCACAAGTACTGGAATCCAAAATGCCTTCTGTTGGCAGTCTTTGGCTCAGAAGTCCTTCTTATTCTCCTGATGTTTGTCTGGTTGTCTGTCTGGATGGATCTCTTATACAGGATGTGGGGATGGTGATCAGATGATGCTGTAAAGTTCTCCAGAAGTGCCTGATGGGGGTGCAGCGGCTTCAGGAAGTAATCAGCATCTTGAGTTCTGATCAAACCTGACTAGAGAAAAAACACACACTAGACAGTGCCTCACCATCTGATAAATACATTCTTTCTATGCAACACAAAATCATAATAGTCATGTGCTTTGGAACATAAAACAGGCGCTTTCTTAATGTTCTCAAGATCCCTACAAACTTTAGATTACTTGGCCAGACTGAACCAAATCCATCTGAATAAATAACTATATTTTGGGTCTTTGGGACCCAACACTGAGGAAAATACCAGCTTAGACCCACAAGAATTTCTGTCAACAAGCATGACCTTTTAGGTGCTTTTAGATGGTTGTCCATGGAACTCTTGCAGGTTAAGTTAGTTAAAAAGACTGATGAGGACACCACAAAAAATGTCCCTAGCTGGAGTCCAGTATCCAAAAATGCTGATAATCAGCAATGCAGCTACTTTCAACAGTGAAGTGTGATTCCTGTTACTGATCAAAAGACACATCAGTAACAGGTATCACACTTCACTTTTGAAAGTTTTTTTGTGGTGTCCCCATCAGGCTTTTTCCTAACTTAACCTGCAAGAGTCACATTACAGGTGCTGTGCTAAAAGTTGACTGTGAGTTTAGTTTGTGACATAAAGTACACAATTCTGAGAGCCATGCTATCACTAACACTTCACATCCAGCTCAGTCTGGAGATTTCAAGGATTCTTCAAATTTCTTCCAAATGTCATGTCAGGTCAGAAAGAAAACTTGAATACTCATTTTGTGCACCCAGTTCACCACAGTCTGTTAATTATCCTTAATTGGACTCAAAGGACTAGCTCCTCTCCAAACAAATAGACCCTTCTGAGAACCTGTCTGAACCCAGTGTGCATTTGATTATCTTTCGTCATTGCCAAAAACACTTAAGTTTATTGTAAAGCAATCATGCAGACAATAGTCTGTAAAACATATGTTGAGCTTTGGGAAAAGACAACAGAGGCACAGCAGGTTGCACTGAAGGTTTTTGCTTAAGTTTTTTGGATGATGGTGGACATATTTAGCTCTTTTACACTGTATTGAAAGATGCAGTACAGTCAAGGAATAAAGTCTGTAATGTGTGTGTAATGTGTGTGTGAGGTCCATTATGATGCCCAGTGTTAATTTTGCAACTATGTGTGCATATGTTTGAGTACATGCCTGTTCACAGTCCTCTATGTACTTTGTAAGTGCGTATGGGTGGGAGCCCATGAACGCTTACGTCAAACTTTGAACACTCCATGATATGTCACACCCATGTTTCTAAGAAGATTAAAGTTGATCTAATTATTAATGTCACCAATTATATCCCAGAATTCATGTGTTTTTTTTTCACTTTTGAGACAATAATATTTACTCAGTTGACCAGAGGTTTTGTTTCATTGGCTCCAGGAATGTTGCCTTCACTCAACTGTTCAGTACTCAATGAGCAAAGCCACACATGTCTACCCAGACTAAACAACCCAGATCCAGGATCATAGTATGTGTTGGGATACATAGCTCATTACATAATTAATGCCTGTATGGGAGGTAACTGCTGACAAATTTCAACAAGCAGCTTTTTAAACAAACACTTGCATGATACTGAACAGTTGAATAAACACACAGACTTGCCCAAGATTTGCAATGACAATTAAACATTTAGATTACCACAGTATTCATCCTTAGAGACCCTTTACAGTAAAATTAAGAAGGAAAAAACTGGACTAAACAACAGCTCCAGATTCATCAGTTCATACAAAGGCATGCATATGGATGCATGTGAAAATCAAATCACAGCCATAAAACACTTATTTATGACCCTGGATAAGAACTGGTGTCACTTATGTGAATGCCTAAAAATATCCAAATCAAATCATATTTAAATCTCTCCTAGATTTCAAGGATGAGTCAATTAACAACCACTTTCTCTGGATCAGGTTTAAATTAGTTAGTTGTATCATTATTAGCAGTTGATATCATTAACATCTTTAAACATATTCATGCAGACGCTTCTAAAGCAGTGATTAAAGACTCCATTAAGGCAAAAAATGTCATACAGCCAAGCATTTGATCCTTTATTGAACATGATCCTTTATTGACAATTTTGGGGCTGCTTTTACAGCCGAAGGTTAAACGCTCAGCAAAGTAGAATGGAACTGCCAAAAAATGCCATAACTTTTTTGGGACTGAGAGATTGATTACCAAGTGCTTTTTTCCCAAATATTCTAGTGGTCACTCCAACGGGGCTGATACGAAAGCATTTAAAAAGAGGTGTTTTAAAAGGGACGATTATGAAACCAAACTTTTCTAATTAGCTCTTCCATTATTTTAGGCTCTGGTTGTCAGGCATTCACCTCAATCACTGTCACCTGTATCACCTCCTGCAGCACCGCCCACTCGTTCATCATCCCCCGAGTTCTGATTACCACCACCTGCACCCCATTCCAAACTCCCTACATATACCTCCGTCCCACACTTAGTCCCCGTCTGATCTACAGATTACACCCCTCCATGCGATTCCTCGACTTTACTCCATTGTGTTTGCTTCAACTACTTCGCTCCTAGTTCCTGTTGTTCTCCACATCCCACGTCCTCAGATAAGCATCCCTCCATTTGATTAACCTGCTCATTTCCCTAACTTCAATAAACTATCGTGTTGTTTGACTCACCTCTGGTCCTGGTTCTCTCTGTTTCCCATTGAGTGTGACAGAAGATCAGACCGGAACATGCATCGCTTTGTAGTGGTCTACATAGACGATATATTGATTTACTCCCGGGACCTGGCCGAACACCGCCAGCACGTCCGACAGGTCCTCCGGAAGCTCAGAGAGAATAGTCTCTATCTGAAACTGGAGAAATGCGAGTTCCATCGCTCCTCCATCCAGTTCCTGGGTTACATCATCACACCAGAGGGGGTGCAGATGGACCAGAACAAAGTGAATGCTATTCAGAATTGGCCCCAACCCAAGTCCGTTAAAGAACTTCAACGCTTCCTAGGTTTTTCCAATTTCTACCGTCGGTTCATCCGGAATTACAGTTCAATAACAGCCCCGGTAACCTCCCTCCTGAGGGGTAAACCCAAACAGCTCACATGGAACCCCTCTGCCCTCGAAGCATTCAACCA
>JAZGTI010005277.1:0-25769 GCA_036877585.1 Botia kubotai | reverse complement strand
TATTTGAGAAATATCCTGCGACTGGTCCCTATTTGATTAAAGACCCGTGAACAGAGCCGCTTTATGTCACTGCAGAGGAACTGCTTAACAAAGACTGCCAGGATGTTGTTCATCAATAGTGCAAAACAGGCTGAACTACATCTGACTCTTGTCGTTTGTCTCATCACAGCAGCAGGAAATGAACACTAATCTCAGTGACATTAATTCAAAACATACACACCATCATTTCTCCTTAAACAGTCCGGCTGTCATGACCACCCTGACAGAATTACACACACACAAAAACTGTCTTAGTACATTTTAAAATGACTTGCTTCAGGGTACGATAAGAACAAGCATAACTTTAGACGATCTTAAATTCTGATTTAGACTCTACCAAAATACGTTACAGAATATGTTATATATACAGTAGAGACCGTCTGTTAACTCCTTTTACAAACGTTTCTGTTTCTTCTAATTACGATGCTAAATGGTGAATTTGTGTTTTTGTATTTTTCCTAATTTAACACCACTAACACTATGATTTTAAGTGTATGGAGAGATCTGTCGCTCGCTGACTCTGTAGTAAGTGTGACGCCTACCGTCCGCTGCGCGCACTGACCACATATTTGGAGAGCTCGCGGTCGCGTCCGGAGCTGCGCCAGAGTGTCCAACACAAACCAGAACAAGGACTCAGAGTTTGTAGTGTACTTCATTTAGAAATGGAGCAGAAAGACACAGAAATGAACGAGAAAGGAGTTTCCTTATCCACCGGCGGCATTGTTGTTCAGGTCAGGGAGAAGAAGGGAGCTTTACGCGCGGCCATCCCCTACATGCCTTTCCCAGTAGCGGTCATCTGTCTGTTTCTCAACACGTTTGTGCCCGGACTGGGTGAGTAAAGGCAGCTAAATAAACCGCTTTATTCTCTATTACATCTTGTGAGTTTGTCCGAAATAAACGCATCCCATCAACAAGTAATTTTAAAATGCTACTAAAGTCGTTTAAGAGGCAAAGATTGTACTTCATAAATTAACATTGTATCGTTTATACTTCACAACAATCTGGCGTGCGGTTGGAATGTCCAAATATGCGACTTTGCGTGTGCAAAGATTATTTTTTGTTTGCTCGTTCTGTTATGCATGTATGTGCATTTATACACTTAAAATACACATTTGGGGATATTATGCAACTATTTCGCAGAATCACTGAAAGTTCACAATACATACCGTCAGTACTGCGTGTACTGTAGCAACAGATGCAGCATACCAGAGATATGATAGATGAGCAAGCCAATGGTGCAAACATCACTCCACAACCCTGACTGATGACCTGACCTTTTCTTCCAGTCGTGTATTGTCATTTCCAGTTTGATTCTCATTGATTTGAGTTTGCACCTGCATGTCTCTGTTATCTTGCATCTGTCTGATCTGTAATCAGACACGCCTCTGGCCATAATGGAGGTTTATAAAGACCAAATGGATTCTTAATTCCTTAAGGACGCTGTTCCACTGCATTACATACATTAAACATAATGACTGATTGTACACTGAATATGTGTCAGACAGAGTGTCTCATGTCTAACAAACCTGCATGACCTCAGACAGTATGCATATCTATACCCAGTCGACAACTTTAGGTTGTATCAACATTTCCATAACATTTCCAACAAAAACGTTTGTTCCTAGAACGCTCAAAAAACACTTTCAAAATGTCCCGTTTTTTTACACATGGTATTAACGTTACTTCTCGGTTAGAAGAATACATTCTGTAGCATTTTTACAACGTTCCACGAACAACTTTAAATTAATGAATCAAAGCTGTACATCAGATTTAGCCCACATCTGGTGTCAGGGATATATAACTCTTCATCTTTGTTTGTGTGAGAAATATGCAGTTCTTTAATGGCATGTCAGGCCAGACTGCGTTTCTGCCACAGTTGCAGAGCTCAGAATGCATGCAGTGGCAGTTGCGATTAGCTTTAGCATACAGTAATGGAAGAACAACTGTCTCACTCGGTCACTTGTGGCTCGTGTTTGTCAATATTAGTTTCATGCATCAGGATACCCCCACTGGACCTGCGCCTCATGTCTTCCAGTATCGCGTTCCACTGCAGCACAGCGCTCTCATTGGCTCTCATCACGTTTCGGGCAGTCCCTCTGGACTCCAGAGGACATGAAGTTCATCAGGCGGATGCAATGCGTGCTGCAGATCTTCTGAAAGCCATCCATGAGTCTGCACACGTTCTCTGTGAATCAGCACATGCTGTTTGTTTGCTAACAGTTTTAGATGTTTCTCCTAAAGTTACACAGTCGCACATTTGATAATTTTTGTAACTCACAGCAGTTTTAAAGTCACTATTTGCTTTTGAACTTCTTTGGTATCCAAGAGAAACGCACAAAATATGATGCCGCTTTCCTGCAGGTCTCTATAACTCCCCTTCATCTCCAGACATGTTAAATGAAAACATGCAGTACTGCGCCTGTCTCGTATCATTTCTACGAGCGACCAGAGTTTAGCCGTCTCCTGCCTGCTGTACGATTCCTCATACATAAACTACAGCAGAATATTATGACAAGAGAGTTTGTGTTTGGATGACACAAACAAAAATGCAGAGAGCCTAATGAGGCTCCCCAGCTAACATGTTTTTAACATGTTCCACTCACTGCAATAACATTAGTTTAACGTTGAGAGACCTTTTAGAGAATGTTAGCCAACATTCTGAGAACGTTCAGTTAGATGGGCTGGATCTGGTGCACTTAGTTTCCATGACAGCCAGTGTTAGCAGAAGGCTGCGTGTCTGTCTGAGCTGAGATTATAAGATAAGCCAGTGCATGAATTCTTTGAGCAGAACACTTAAGACTTTATAAAGACAGTGAGAGTCTCCAGTTATTCAGAGGAAATGACTGCGTCTGTCTGGTTCTTAATATACCTGCACTGTGCAGTCCGCTGAGATAATCAATAACAGATTATGCTGATGCATTTACATCGCATTTAAAGCACATTTAAAACGCTATAAACATTAAAACTTGTTTTTCACCACAGGCTGTCTTTAACATCGTGAGAGATAGAGGAACTTTAAAATGTCACTTATTTTTTCCTGTCCTGTTTTATTCGCTGGTTTTGTCAAGTTTTCTTGACTTGAATAAACTGTCAGTTATGCCATTAACAGGAAACGGTTTGTGAATGACTTCCTGACTCGTTTATTGAATGATGCTTCCACAAGCTCCTCTGATGCTCCGCAGTGTCTCAGTCTTTGTGGGCAGAGAGAAGATAAGTGATTGCCATCCACGCAGAAACATCCAGGGTCATCGCGACTATTTTTATCAGATGTGTTTATGTAACAGAACCCAGAGCGCTACAAACCTGCATTCACACCTCTCTCTCTCTCTCTCTCTCTCTCTCTCTCTCTCTTTTAGCAACATTTGTCTTAGAAGAAAAGGACACCAAACGCGATAATTAACCTCCTACATTCACAGTACTGTAGAGTGCTAAAGAGAGAGAGAGAGAGAGAGAGCTAAAGAAAATTACAGTCATCATGAGACTAATGTACAGCGGCCTTGGGCCTCTGACACTTAACCAGTGGGGCCTTTGTTTACAGGGAGAACGAGCAGTAGTATGTATGTGTGTGTGTCTCTCTCTCTGTGTTGTAAAATCACAGCCTGGTGCAAGATCGTTCCACGGATGTGTGTGTTTACTTAACCATATATTGGGGACAAAAGTCAGCAAAACCTCCTTAAAGGGATGTCGTCATTTGTAAAAACAGTAAAAATAGAAAATAGTTTAAAATTGTAAAAATGCAGAAAGTTTTCTGTTAGGATTAGTGTGCGGGTTAGGTTGTTTGTAACTAGCTGTGTAAATATAAACAACAGTAGACTATGGAATGTCCCCATTGAGAACAGAGACACAAATAAGCGTGTGTGTGTGTGTGTGTGTGTGAGAGAGAGAGAGAGACAAAGAGAGGTGTGGTAGAGTGGGGGTTTGCTGATAAAAGCTGTACACTCACCATCTGGTTACAAGGCACATATCAAAATACAAATATTAGATTAGATTGAAGTACGTGACGATCTGTTCCATATCTGCTGCAGAGTTCCGATACAGAGTCACATGACATTTTTGGCTCATGTGATTGGCTCAAAAAAAAAGGAGTGTCAATAAGGCAAAAAAACATTTTCCAGCATGATGAATAATGTCAACAGAGATTTTTCCACATTTGTTCCGTTCCTTGAGGTATTTGCTGTAAGCCACTGCTGCTTTCTGGACAATAAGAGCTTGTATTGTTTATATAATGGTCATGGGAATAAGACGCTGGGAAAAGTTACAAATGATTTTTTTCCTAATCTACTTAGGAAAAAAGCCCCTTCCAGAAGATACACTTCCCCAGTTCCTCTCCAAAACAGGCGAGCAAACCCCACTGTCAACATACCAGAGCAGATGCAGTGATCTGCAGACTGTTTAGTCACCTGTGAAGAAAACATCTTGTACTGAAGTGATTCATCTTTTGTGAGACGTGACTTTATTCTGGCAGCATTAGCGAGATGCTAAACTGTTGGCAGAACACCAGTAACCAAACAGACCGATAAAGTGCTGCCTCGAACTCTTTACTGTAAATGCTTCTGTCTGACAAATGTGCAAAGTTATTTATAATCTAATTGTCCTGGTTTGAAGAGGATGAAGGAAACCAGCATCATGCAGTATTATCATGTTAATAAGACAAGTTACTATAGGAAAACTTGTTTTTGGGTCATAATGTTTGTTTTCACCATTTAAACCACAAGAGATCCGCATGGCTGTGTTCACAGCATCTCTGTGTTTCTGTGTCAGGAACGTTCATCTCAGCCTTCACGGTTCTGTGTGGAGCGAGGACAGACCTGCCTGACAGACACGTGTGATCTGCATGACTCTGTGTTCACAGCATCTCTGTGTTTCTGTGTCAGGAACGTTCCTCTCAGCCTTCACGGTTCTGTGTGGAGCGAGGACAGACCTGCCTGACAGACACGTGTGCTGCGTCTTCTGGCTGAACATCACGGCCGCCTTCATCCAGATCCTCACCGCCATCGTCGTGGTGGGCTGGATCATGAGCATATTTTGGGGAATGGACATGGTTATTCTGGCAAGTGAGTGCGCCTCAAAAACACCAGACCAAGCAGTTTATTTTAAATTTATTCAATTAATATTTTTGGCACTAAGACATTTTAGTAGTGTAAGAACGTTTCCCACTACAAAGAACCTTTCGTAAGACAAAGGTTCCACGAACCATGAGTCCATTCTTTTTGGAACCATACAGCCAAAAATTGTTCGTAAAGAACTATTTCGTAAAGAATTTATAGCAAAATCTGGAAGGTACATATAGCATGGTAAGGATGTTATAGGCTACTGTCTACATTGTAGAACTCCAATCGCACATATTTCTTGTTCCTTATGAAACAACCTCTGCTTTCCACGGCTGTAGAAGGTGCCAGAATCTTCTGAACAATGATTATCAGAGCAGTCTGTTGTAGGGGCGGATTGAAAGCGCAACAGTAATTGCTTTGTGTGGGCAGATGAAGCTGCTCTCAGAACTGTGTCACTGTGTTTCATGATCACCGTACACTATGTAGTCTTTAAACGGCTTCATGCCTTCCCTGCTGACTATGACCTGAGATTTGAGCTTTGATTTCATATTTCTAACCCTTTATTTTGTGTCACCTCGTGGTGTTTTGGATGAAAAGTCTCTAAAGGTAGGTGAACGTGATGTTTGACCTTGTCCCATCAAAACTAATACCTCAGACCTGCCTCAAATTGAACGTTTTAAAAACGTACCCCGCAAACATGGGTCACGTCCACACTGTGGCTATAAAAACTGTTGTCACTCCACTTGTGAGTGTTTAATCCAGTTCAACTGTACACATCATTCCAATCATTTATGAGTGACGACTGCATTGTGCAATGAAATTCACTTTAAAAACCAACCGTGTGTGTGTTAAATCAGCATACATACAGAACTGTCAGAATAAGCACTAATTAAAATACGTTATACACAAAAACATTAAGTTGTTGGTGGAATGTTTTTAAAACGTTCTTATAACAAGCAGTCTGGATGTTTTGAACATTTCTAGATGTTTGTTACTTAATGGATGGATGATAAATTGTTAGCTGGTCATCTCAGCACAGCTCGGTTTCCTCGATTCTGCTTGTTCTGGTCCGTCTCAGATAATGTGCCTCCCACCACCACCATCTGTCAGTCTCGCATCAGTCTGCTTGATCCCGTTTGTCTTTAAATGCCAGTAGAGCCACAGCGCTCATTAAATGGAAGGAGAGCCTGTGAAGAGCCGTCACACAGTCTGCAGAGACGCACGTGTCATCACGCTAAGTGCTTTCTGCAGGAGATATTTCTGCAGCTTCATGACACGCCAGCCGGGAAAAACATTATGTTTATGTTGCTTTAAAACATGTGCTGCATACTGATAATACTGACATGTGCTGGAATACTGATTGTCTGCATGCATCGAGACTGCATGTCTGTGTGTGATGCTCAGATCTTGCATTAAAGCTGCAGTTTTTAATGCATCAAATCGTCTGCATTGTAATTAGGTTTGTTGTCAATCAGCTGTTTGGAGTCACTCGTGCATTTTCACTGTCTTATCCTAAAAACTGTCAAATGAAGCACACATGTAGGTGCGCAGAGAAGCTGTTGCTGAAGATTTATAATGTAAGATGCAAACTCCATTTCTAAGGCAGCATATGAGCATCACAATGAATCACTGCTCCAGATGGTCAGTTGATCTTCATGTGAGGCTCATATCAGGTGCTATTCAAGCAGTTTACCTTTGGGACAATAAAGGTTTGCCTTAAAACCTCCAACAAACCTGGTTGACAAACAAAGAATCAGAAGATAATTAGAAACGGGACAGATTTGTTAGATATTTGCGTCACTATTTATTAACGTCACATTTGTGAAGGTTTATCATTATACTTATTGAAAACTTTAAAAAGCTTTTAAATTAAAGGCAAAATGTTGATCATTTATGGATTAATTGTTGAATTCAGTTCATTCATATGGGCTGTTTTATAATCATCAGTCTTATGATCTCTGTAATGCTCTTGGGTTTGCAGGCTACAGGGAGCAGGCCGCCCCTCAGCAGCTCTGATTCCTGCCCAAATCTTGAACACACATGCTCCTCTGCTGTCTGGCCAACATGTACGGGAGTTTTGAGACTGCCCCCAGGTGGCCTGGAGATCCAGGGCTGTATCACATGCAGATTCTCAGTCTAACTCCTGTTACTGCCTGTCAGGTACTGAATACATTAACCTGACTGCTGAGGGACTGTATGTAAAGTACTGTATGCTTCGCGTGTGCTCTGTCTTTCAAAATGTGCAAACTGACCACCATATACTTGTCAGGGAATCTTATTTAATCTCACTCTGTAGTCTTAATGTTATTGAAAGTAACACTAATACACGAAGAATACATAAATAACTGAATTGTTGTTTATTAAAACAGGTGTGTGATGAACTAACCAAAAACATAAATGAAAGTTGAAAAGAATCGTTCATTAAAATAAAGGTTCTGTCTTCATTTATTCACTCATGGCATGAAGAAAAGTCATACATTTGGACTGACATGAGGATGAATATTGACAGATGAATTTTAAAGCTGCAGTCCGTAACTTTCAGCTGCTGTCTGTTTGAAATCTGCCGGTTACTTTACATCCGTTACGTTATGTTGAAGTCAAATATAGTCAAGTTAACATTTCCCGGGAAATCAGACCGACAGCTCAAATTATAAATCATTGTTCTAAACTTACTGTTGTGAATCAGGGTGAAATGAGGAGATCGTGTTGAACTGATCTGTCATGTACTTGCTGAAAAACTGGTTTTGTGTATTTTTTATAAAAGTTACAGATTGCAGCTTTAAGTGAACTGTCCCTTTAAGAAAACGTGTAATATTTGGCTTCTCACAGATCACACAGAATATTTATATGGTCATGTGAATCAGTGTTAAGTATTTCTTAATAGTGTGCCGTGTTTTTGTTACTCAAATCAAGCCTTATAAATTGTGTTTGTTTTACACATCATGAGTTAATCTGTTAGTCTTAAATACCCTTCAGCCAGACACACACTGTAACCTTTTATCCAGTAATTACCAGCTGTAAAATAAAACAAGTATTGGTGAATAGTGGGCCAGTTGCCATGGTGACTGCCCACTTTAATCAACTTGTGTGTAGGGTTATGAAATAATGGAATTATTGGGAGTCTTTTGTGTGACACCAGAAAAAGCGCAGTGCAAACTGCAAGAGTCAAAACAAACTGATTTAAGAGACAGAAGAATTACAGCCGAGCATAAATTCCTGCCGAGCACGCAGAATATTTAGTGCTGCTGAGTGTGCAAAACATTTGGAACATTTGCAGTTCTCAGGAAGTCACTTTTTTCTGCATCTCCAAATATTAAATACTTTGGTTTGAACTGGTTCACAAGATTACTCAGCATTAAAGTCTTAAATCAGTTCGAGTTTCCTTTTGGATATTAGACATTAGCTGGTGTCTGTATTTCAGGATGTGTGTGAATATGAAGTGAATTGGTTTGTAGAGTTGTGTGCTGTTGTGTAGTGCTGTTGTGTAGTGCTGTCTTTCTAAACACAATGTAATCCAGTGCTCCGTCCAAAGGTGTAAATTACAGTCGATGTGTGTTACTCAGATTTACACAATGACCCGTCACGCCTCTGTAAATGTTACAGGTGGCATCTAATAAATTCTGCCTTTTAAAAGTGACATTTTGATGTTTTTTTAACCACAAACCAAAGAGACACGCACATCCTAAAAAACTCTAAAGATCCAGATCTCTAAATCTAGATTCACGGTCAACACTAAGATCTAAGATCCATTAAACAAATGACTGGAGTTAACAGCATTAAAGGAGATGAGAGACGAGATTTCCTCTCTTGGGAAATATTGTTTTACAAACAAACTGAGACGTGATCCAAGGCAGACGAAACAAGCTCTCATGAGACTTCTGAGATTTGTTTGGTCTAATTTAATCTTGGTTTTGTGATGTGTCTGGTGTGTGATTAACTGATTCAAGATCAGTTCTGTGCTGCTATCACCCATCTCAATAAAAGTGTTATGAATTGACCGTCAGTGACATTAACACGGGGTTTGTCTGAGGACAGCATGTGCTTCATCTTGAAAGCAGACGAGAGCAGGTGTTTGCAGTCAGAGGATTAGAAGTTTACACTCTTCACTGTTTAAAGACAAATATCATGCTGGAAGTGCAACTGTGATGTCTGACTCTTAATATCGTGCCCTCTTGCGGTTGATTTTTTCTTTTTTTTCAGAATTTCTAACCAGATTGCACTAAAACCAAAAACAAATGTTAAAATAATGGACCAGAGAAATGCAACAGCCACGATTGCCAGCTACTCAATCCACCAGCAGTTCTGTTACATTCCCTTCAGTCCCTCCTTTAACTCGCCCATCTCAGTAGCTGTTATAACTTTACTCCTAATCTAACCCAGCTGCTGCTAATTAGTCGTCATATAGTTACTAAATAGTCCTGGTCAACAAGAGGCTTGTGCTGAGGCCATTGCAGTGACTGATTCTTTGTACTTATCTACAAGATACACCCACACGTACACATTATAAAATATTCAAATGACAAAGCATTATTAAAACATTTAAATTTTGTTATTAAGCGTTTTATTTAACGTCATGCTTGTGCAACAGAAGAGATCTAGCAGTTATAGTTCTGGTAAACTAAACTTTCTAAACTGAGCTGAAACGAACTCTCTTGATCACCAGTTTACCAGTTTCTAAGATGCAATTCCCACAAGCTGCTCCGTGTCTGTGTGACATCACAGATGTAAACAATGTTCCTCTCCCAACATTCCACTGCAGTTCATGCGCGCGCAGTCCAAACAAACATTCTATACTGTACTAGAGAATCATTCCCACAGGAAACTACTGTACAACAGAACTGCAACTCTTGTGAAACACCCACATGGTCACATTGTTTTGGCAAGTTGTCGTGTGTGTTTGATGTTAGATTTGTTGGCTAAAACAGTGGTTTGATATTTTGTACGTTGGTTGTGTCTGTACAGAAACTGAGTGAAAAGATGGGACAGCTAGGTCTGGTCTATCTAACAGTGTTTATGATGTATAACTTTAAATGTTTAAAATATTGATCAGTTGCACAACAGTAAATCTGAATGCCTTTTCTATCAGACCGTATTCACATCCTCCTTACATAGAGGAAAACTTATTTCACTGAATGATTCATCAAAATTCCCAAACTTAATACGATCCTATTAACAGAAGATCATTTGTCTGCAAGATCTTCACATCATGAGCCGGGCCGGTTCATCTCAGCTGCTGCTCTGATCTTTGATCTATAATTATATTTATTTTTTAGCAGTGGCCTTTTTTTGGTCACCACATGCATTCTGATGCCAGCACTGGGTCATGCGCTATATCACTTTTTTAGTCTTTTTGGTATCTGGCCCTGTTATTAGTCCCTGTGTGTGTGGGTGGTGGGCATTTGTCGTCTTGACTCTTGAGCAAGGCTGCACTCCAAACTGCCTGTTGCACTGGCTAGTATTTCTGAGGCTCAGTGCCGGCACTGTGACTCAGTCCAAGAGTGACTAAATAAGGAAGTGCAACTTATTCCACAGAAGAAAATGAAAATCGAGCTGCTTAACCTTCCTAATTTATGCCATCAGATAATAGTTTTAGAAAATAGTTTTATGTGTGCAGCCGCCAAACCGTTAAAAACATTCGATCAAGTCGGGCTGATAGATTGATGCCAAAAATATGTAACCACCACATTTAAAAAACACTGGTATAAATTACTATGTAGATTTTATTTACATATATTTGTATGTTTAAGGTTATAATTGTACAGAATCACGTAACTCTGTTTTTGCTGCCTTTTATTCACTTCCTGGCAATTTTGCAAAGTTTTTCATTGCAAAGTGATTTTTACATTTCTGAATGTTTACAGATATTTGATCCAAAGCCTCAGACTCCAGACAGCAACTGGACAAATCTCACTGGTTTCAGAGCTTTATTTAAAGAGAACATGTGCACGTTTTACACAATACCATGAGCTCAGCTTACATTACTGTGACCCACTACATCACCAAAGTATGAGAGATACAGCCAAACAAACATGAACAGAAAAACAACGCAGCTACGTTTAGTGTTCTTGTGCAAAATACAAAAAAAAACAATATAAATATAAGTTTGCATGACACCACTAGAAGTCGCCGAAATTTTGACTTCACAAATATAACATGAAGTGTAAAATCTGCAAGACAGGAGATGAACTCGGTCAGTTGAGTTTGTTCTTTGTAATACAGCACCACACCAGCAGAGGGAGTCCAATCCCTATATCTGTGCTTCAGTAGGAGACCAGTTCTTTCTGACTAGTTGCAGATTGATGCAAAAAAGAGAAATTGGGTTTTTGAGAATATTCAAACCTGCTATATTAACATTATGTCAGTTTCATATGGTAAATAATGGTTACAGCTCATTAAATGGTATTGGGTTGCTATTTAAACATTTAAAAAACATTAAAGTATTAAAAAGGTCAAATAACATTCTTATAACCCAGCAACGTTAATACAGCGTCTGAAAAACTGGACATTCTGAACGCTCCTAGAAAGTTCAAAATAACTTAACGTTTTTGTTACTGAATAGAAATGTTACAGAAACGTTCTTATGATCTAAAATCTCAGCTGGGTATTGATTTAATATATACAGTTTCACTTTCAGTCTGTTTAGGGAACGAGTTGAGAGAGATTCACATCAGCTATTTACGTTGTTTCCTCACCAGTCATAAACGGTCACTTTATTTAACAACTAAAACATCACAAATAAAGGAGAGGTTAATGTAAAACCCTACAGGGGCATTTGGTTAAAGATCTCTTTGACCTTTTCTCCTGTCTGACAATAACAGCATCTCGCTGACATTCAGTATCTTTAGATGTTCCCCGCTCTGGGCTAGATCAACAACGATTAATCACTGACCGCGTTTACTCTGCTGTCATGGGTTGGTTTTCATACTGACCAGCAAATTAGTTTTTATCTCCAATAATAATTTGTTTGGAACATATCTCTGTGTTTTGGGTGTATGTATAGGGATGGATCGTTTGCATGGCAAATTGTCATGCAAACAAAAATCACCCTTTCAAACATGGTGTGTTCTTAAGAGAGGCGAGTCAGCTTTCAAAGAGCGCTGACCTCTTGTCAAAGGAAACGCAATATGAAAACGGAGCACAAACTAGCAGTGTCTGATGCTCAAAAACTCGAAGAATGAGTTTCTGTTTCTCTCTTGATGAGGAAACCACTTCCTGAGAAAACCTTCACGCGTTTGGAGAAATTGTCAAAATTGGCCACTGGATTTATCCCAGCTAACAGGGAACGTTCTTAGAACATTTGTTAATGTTCTCTCAATGTTACTAGAAAACATTCTTGCTGAAATGTTTCTTTAACATTACACATTGTATATATCAAAAACATTATACGTAAGTAGCTAGTGGAACATTTTAAAAACATTACACTATTAAAAATGTTAAGATTTTTTTCCCAGTCCCCAGAACTTTTAAATGAACATTTTTATTACTTAATGAAAACGTTTTGGAAACATTCTTGCAACCTAAAATTGTTAGCTGGGATGAAATGTGAATATGAAGATTGTTTAGCACTGAAGGGTAAAGATGCTCACCAGCACAGATACTTTCACCTGTTCTACGACTGCCATCTAGTAGAAACATTATAACTTATAACTAAAACTATAAACAATGAAAAAATATTGTTAGAATCCTGCAACTATAAATAACTAAAAAAACTAGCGGTTCAATCTGAGAGTACTTTTCAAAACTTTTGTTTCAAATTAAAAAATGTTGCCTAGGTGTAAAATAAGACACATTTCAACATGTGCAGAATCTCAGATTAACCAGATAAAACCAGTTAGACAACTGTGCTCATGAGTTCACATGCAACTTACAGAATTTGTAAGATGATTTAAAACATCTTAATTTCTTTAGTACCGTCTGGAAAATCAGCATAACAGATATCCGTTATGTAGATACAAATTGCTTTGTCACAGCGGTACTAGAAAAATTAAAGTTCAATTGAAATAATCTGACTCATAAATTAAAAACACAAATGGAACATCTTGCAGATTCTGCAGGGAGCGTGTCAACCTTTATGTAAACTGAGGAGCGCAAGTGTAGCTACGGTAGAAGTTTTCGACATATTTTCAAAACACCAGTAGATGAATTGGCATAAGAAGAGGAGGATGAGATAAAAACAGAGTGACTTTAAATTCGCCTGTGTTAAAGCGCTAGCTGTGAAGATTCTATTGACTAACAACACTGGCTTTAACTCTACATATGTACACACACACACACACACACACACACACTCATTGAAGGCCACTGTGGCGTTACGTGGTGAAGTTTACAGTTTGCTTTTTGGTGAGACTAGATTAGGACAGCTTTAGGGTAACCGGCAAGGCTTTGAGCTGTAGTGCAGGCCGTCTGCGCGAGGGCAGGAGAGAAGATTAAACTCTGCTCTAGTCGGGACTGGAAGCTTGCATGCTAATTACAATGTCTATGAGGTGATCCAGGCCGTAGAGGTAGCCATCTTCCCTGTTACCCTCCACCCAGGTCGCCCTGTGGTTCAGCTCCTGCCCCTCCGGCAACGGAGTGGTCTTCCCGAAATCTATCATCCAGATTTTTGCCAGTTCTCGCTTGTCATGGACGAACAGGAGAGAGCTGCCAATCACCTGAGAGATAGAAAAAAGGGGGCGGAGTTAAGAAAGCATGCACACTACAGTAGACACAACGTTTCTGTTATTTGTTAACGTGAATAAGCAGCACTGTATTTGCAAAATGTGTTTCACCTCCTTGTATTAAAACAAAGTCACGACACTGACGGTGTATTCATGAGCCCGGTGTATTTCTCTTCTCTGCATTAATAAAGGTCATGCAAAGCTTTGCATGCATCCAAGCTGTCGTTCAGGCTTAATACATCCAATGAAATAACCTCAAAGCTATTGTGTATTCATTTCCCTCACTTCCAAAAGCGATTATGATTTCTGTGGGTATGAGGCGTCATTTTAAACATCAAGTTTGTAAGCATACTGTGTCTCAAGATAATACAGAATAAAACATTTTACCTCGTGTGTTTTGAAAAACGGTGAAACTTCCAACATGTCCCTGATCTCCTTTAGCCGTTTCACATAGATATTCTTTTGAGAAAAAAACAAAGATAATTAAAACAAAATATGAAAACGTATCCAGATGTTTTCAGTGTTAATGTGTAGATGTTCTATTACTTTTATTACATGCTTGAGAAATGATTAACTGAATTGTCATCTTTGAATGAGTCAACATTTCAAACGAACAGTATCAAAATCAGACCGTCTGCCTCTGACATCATCATCTACTTTGAGACACTTTAATTTAAATCATAGGTGCTTGGTCATACAGTGACTATGGAAACACAAGCAGGTTTATTTGTGAATGTAGCAGTCATCACATGAATCAGAAGCTGAATCAGGATACATGCTCAGTTCCAGGACCCGCGGTGGACAAACACAGTGTTACTGTAAAATAAACAGTAACTTATGAACAAAGTTCTCTGGAACTGTTTGCCAACAGGGCTGAGCAGTAAGGAAACACCCTAATTACATCTTAAGCAGGGAACTCTGCCATGCAATATTTTATCTTATACGGTAAGTACATTTCCTGAGTACGTTGCAGGCACCATCACACTGCATCGAATACACAAACGCTGACATGAGTCATCTGTTGCATCATGCATCACACCATGCGTTTGCACGTGTGTGTGTGGTTTTCCCTGACAAAAACGGTAGCAGGTGAGCTTTCTCTGGGTTTCAAACATCTACCGCACCACACAAAGGGAAACCCCTCATTTCACAAACCACCCTGAGGGGTCAATAAGAGTTCTGCTCCAGCCGTCACTGCTTCTCCTCTGTCTACCACAGCTTCAAACTGCCAGAAGGACCTAAAGCACAAACGCATGAACACAAACTCACCAGGATCGTCTGATTTCCTTTCATAAAGTCTTGGAAGGCTTCCGTCACTTGTTCCCGGGTCTTGGTCTTTTTAAAGTCCCTATTTACTGTTCCGTCCTCTTTCTGTAGTAAGGAAAAGGAAGTGATGTCATTGTGAGGGGACAAACAAGACCATGAACACATTAGCAAAGCCAATACTGTTAGCCAACAGTAAAATACAAGCAATAAATGACAAGAAATAGATTTTTTGAATCGGTAGCACAGCAAAAATCTGGTTTTAATCAGTATGTTTGTTTTGTTTCCCAATAAAATACACTTCATTTTCCTGAATAAAGTATTGTTCTTAAGTCACTAGCAAACTTACTTTTTATACCTCACTAAATTTTGTTAGAATTATGCTAAACTATTTGCCAAGGTTGTCGAAAGAACAGACTTGTTCCTTAATACCTTGATATAAATCTTGATATTATATGAAATTTCAATATTTTTATCTTGTTTAAAGGTGGAAAACTCCAGCTAACAATTTTAGGTTGTATGTTTCCCAAATTCCCTTTTCATGAAGTAACAAAAACTTCTTATTTTAAATGTTCTAGGAACATTATTGAAACGCTGTACTAACGTTATTGTAAGAACGTTTTCTGATAATGCTGAAAGAACTTATTCCGAGACAGCTGATGGTTTTGCTGGTGATTTGGTGTGTGTGTGTGTGTGAATATGAACATAAGAAGCAACACTGAGTGCGATCACACCGCACATGTAACAGCGGTCGGGCTGTTCTTCCTAACCACTCTGGACTTCCCCCATCCATGAAGAGAGACCATGAGGATGATCCCCATTGTTCTAACTAAAAGTGTAAAATGAGAACCCGCCCCTCCCCACTCACACAAGACATCTCCAGATCTCCATGACAACGCTGTTATTAACCCAGATGATAGAAAACGATGTCAGAGTCCGAACACAAGAACCTCATCAGAAGCGTGTGGATTGACTTCATTAGCTGATGCTTTTGCATCTGCATTCAGTCTTTTTTGTGACATTTTTAATGAAGGTGTTTATGTTGGTGTGTCTGAATTACAGAAGTGAGAGCGACAGCCTGTCACCGACTGATGTCCGGCTCAATGGACGTGCCACAAACAGGCTGCGCGTGTGACAGAAACATCACCACACGTAATCTGTGATCCAATTAAAACACACTTGTGTGATTCGACCAATGAAAACCCTTCACTGCACGTCCAGTCTGACCTTCTGTTACTTGTAATGCATTAAACTCAAACATCTAAAACTAATAGAAGAATATTATTGTTATTAAAAATGGCATTCTTATGCATTCTGTATTTTGCATTTTTTTATTTAAAAGTAGGGTAGGCAATTTCAGAGAGGCTAGCAATAGCAAGCTAGCTTTGAAAGCATAAGATCCCGCCCTCCCTTCAGAACACTCTCCGAAGCCACGCCTCCTCCAAAACATGAACGCATACATAGTTTGACAGGCATGTAGGACATCCTATCATTGCATTCGGACCAAACGCAGTGATTGGATGAACATTTTATGGTCCTGTGCCTTCCACAGAGGGTAACTATTCATATAAACAAATTTGGACCTCTTGTGTTTGCTATCAGGATGTGAAGAGACTTTCAACCAGCAGAACAAAAACGGTTTCAGCCAAAAACAAACAAAACAACTATTTCAAGTTAAAACTTGGCCGTTACACACACTGAAAATGAGAAACTGGCACTTTAACCTAATTTCAGAAGATTAAATGCAATTCAAATGAGGATGTTGACCAGTCTTTGCAATTTCACCTCATTTCACTGCAGGTTTCTCACCATACTGTTGGTTCATATTGAAGGGAAGTTCTGACTGTACAAGTTCAATTATAGATTTTAAAACCGAACGTCTCACCTTGATGCCCTCGATGCGGAAGCCCAGTGTGTGTGTGGAGCTGATGGTTTCTCTCCACTGCATGTAGCGCGGTTTGGTGACCGCTTTCTGTTCTTGTTCCTCGGGCGTGGGAGCGTCGGCGTCCACCTCGATCATCTTCTTGTACATGTCGGGTCTCAGGCTGGGCTTCTTCCTGGCTTTGGTCAGCTCTTCCTCCAGATACGTCCTGCAGGAGGAGATACATGTTCTGGGTCACTCACTTACACCCAACTAACAATTCTATGTTCTAAGAACATTTCTTCAACGTTTCCATTAAGTAACAAAAATGTTAAAAGTTTTACTTTGAAAGTTCTAGGAATATTCAAAATGTCCTTTTTTGTTCTATTAACATTATTGCTTCATTATAAGAACAAACGTTAATTCTATAATGGTTTTAAAACGTTCCACAAACAACTTAAGAATAACATTTGATATCACATATATAAAGTTTACTGCATAAATGTTTTTGATCATTTTGAGGGAACTTTTTGAGAACGTTCGTCAACATTCTAAGAACGTCCCTGTTAGCTGGGAAACTGCACCGCATGTGCATGAACCTTAAAGAATCTCTGTTTGGTTTGGCCAGAGGACTCTTAATATCCTGACCATCTGCTTCTCTCTATATTTGTCCATGACCGCTGCTGTGATCCCGGGAAGAACACAGTGGAAAACATGATGAATGTGTATTCAGATCTCTGTGTACTCGTCACAAACACACACAGTTATCCTCCACCACATCACAGCTGTGAGCACACTGTACTGCCAGTGAAGATCTGGCTGAAGTTATCTGCTCACTGGAATGTTAAACATCTGTACAAATAATGAGTCGATGGAACGATCTGTTTTTTTAACCAGCAACATCTTCAGGATGGGCCATTAGATAAATCCTAGATAAGATAAGAGGAGCATTTCATGTTCTGGTTAATTGTTAATTCTGGTTAAATGTCCAGTTTCTTTATTGCACACAAGAACTCCTGTTTGACATCATCCTGTTTTGACATCTGTTTGTCAGCTGAAACACTTTCGAGCAGAATAAAACGAAAGAAAATTCACTGTACTGCTTCATTTCTATTTCCCCAAAGAACTTGGCCAAAAGTTTTTTTGTTTATTTTTAATAATGTATATTTAACTTTATTTTACGATTCAAAGTCACACGGATGACGGTTCCCTCCGGATCTCTGTACTGACCTGACGCCTATCTTGCAGTCCATCACACAGGGCATGTCAAAATCAGCCAGTAGGTCCTCCATCTGATTGTACTTCTCTCCCTCCTTCTCCAGATCTCCGTAGTAAGCAGGAACGTAGGGCTTCAGCACGTCCTTCATGAGTCTGTCCAGACAGCGCTGTTCACAGGGACAGTGTTTCTTCAGGATACGCCCGCTAGCACCCGCCTTGAAGTTACCTGACGGAGGCAGAGAGCAACGTCAGCGCATTCGCACAAATGCTGCGTTCAGAAATGCGTCGGCGCGCGACTCTGAGCCTGAATACATGCTGCATTCTCTGCGTTTGCCTCTGTGTTCTTTCATGGTCGGTTTTCTCTTTTGGGTCGTTATTGTGGTGGCCAAGACTCAAGGTTAAGTTAGCTGTTGACATGCTTATAACTAGTCAGAGGAAAATGTTACTGCTCTTTACTAGCTCTGGTGAAAATCTAGAGGAACCTCATGTGAGATGACTGGCGTTTTGTCCAGGACTCGACTAACAGGGAACATTCTCAGAATGTTGGCTAACATTCTCTCTCTCATTCTTAAATTTAAAAAAAGTGCTTTTGCAGTAATGTCAGTAGAACGTTTTAAGTTATGACGACGGTAACACAAGAACGTGCATCAAACACAGCATGCGGGGACTGTACACTTGGAATGCATTCGCATGTTTGCATGCGGTGCTTGTATGCTTCTGGCCTGACGTTTAATGCAGTCACAACACGCTGCGTGTCTGCGAGCGCATGGAGTCAAACATTGAAAGGTTACGTAACATCAGTGCCTACTTTTTAAAGACTACCTGCATGACCGGCCAGCTGGATCCACGGGTACTTCTTCTTGAAGGACATCAGAAATGGAGACCAGTGAACCATGTTCTTGATCATCTTCCATGATGTATGCTGTTCAAAGACAGAGTGATTGTGGTGAGTCCCCTGAACTCTTCACCAAATACAGACAGAAACTCGTTCTGTGCTACTAAAGCTCTCTTACGCATAAACATACATTTCCACCCACTTAAAAATTAAAGAAACAACAAACAACACAAAAACATGCCTGCAGGAAGATGAGCAAACACTTATATAACATTTGGCAGGTGGAGTTCATTTTCCTAAAGCAAAACCCGAACCGGCACACATGTGGGTAAGAATAAAGCAGATGAAGGATCTTTTGCATGTATTTACATACATTTGCTGGGCGATCTCGCAGAAGTCAGTGCTGATACCACAGTTTACACAGCATTGTTAAGCACTACAACACATTATTATATGTGTGTGTATATATATATATTAAATATATATATCTTCTCTGTATAGATAAGATCATCTGACAGAAAGCAGCAGTGATAAGCTCACAGCTAATAACAGACCAATGTTATGTCTTCAAAAGTGTTGCGCTTTCTTCCCCATGTCAAAAAAACCTCCAAATAGAGATAAAAGTGTTTTTAAATCTGGATAAATCTGTTTTATTAAAATGTATCCGTTTTTTAATCAGAATTGAATGAATGTGTTTTCAGGCTTGTTTTCCTCACAGGACGAACCATTTGACCTGAAATCCTGTCAAACTCCTCTTGCTCTATTTGGACATCCACACAAGCTCCAGAACACACTCTGTTAAAAGCTGCTCTGAGTCGTTACACTGTGTTGTTCCCCTTCACTGAATGTTCTCCAGTAAGATCTTTTCTGTGCTGATCTCTCTTCTGTGTTGGCATGGCAATGCGTTCTCTGTTCCCCTTTCAGAGACAGATGGGGGGGTTCCCTCGGGTGACCAGGGAAGCCTCCCCCCCCCCGGCTTTTCTGAGCCAGCTCTCCCAGGAGGAGCAGTCCATCACTGGGCATGCTGAGCACAAATCAGCCCCCTGTAAAGCCACAGAGCCAGAAACAAATTCACCATCTGCTGGCTGATGATTTGCCGTGAATTCTGATTAAACGACAGTAAACTGTCAATAGATTCATGCATGGAAATATGAATTCATTCTAACATCGTAATTATGTGAGAGCAGATGACAAGGCACTGTAATGTCAAATTTGTTGCCATGGCAACTGAAACGCATTACTGTTCCTGAAGGATCTGATTTCATTTAGACAAGAATAAAGAGCCCCATAAAAGGTGTTAACAGCCGTCTGACAGCAGCACAAGTTGATCTGTCAGATGAAGTTTCCTCTGTTTGGCTCCAGTGGAGGAAAACAGCTCCTGCAGCCCACAACATGCTGGGGAAAAAAGCCCCCAAACTGCCCCCACGTTCACTGGGGTCAAACCCTAGAGGCACTGGATGTTACCAAGATTGTAGCTCAGAGTGTGTGAGTTCACCGCAACCCACTACATACAGTCAAAGAGCAACAACATCAAAAATTCAACAAAACAACACAAACAAATTCATATACAGTGTCTGATTACAGCACTTAAAAAATATTTTTATCTCTGTCATACATATCCTTAATTGCATTTTACAATTGATTTTAATTATTAGTGTTCAAGTTGACATTTTTTTAAGTTGTTAATGAAGCATATGCACTGGTTACCAGTATAAAACAACAGTGACTGGTATGATATATTATCTTTCAGTTGCACGATGTTGCCTCTGGGTATCAGACCCAATCTGCTCACTCTACACACATGATGCAAATGAGATGGCCATTTAATGGTCAATAAGGAAGTAATGCCTTTGAATAAACCAATTAAAAGGTTTTCCTCGATCACATCATATCCTGCTGGTCATTTACACCTTTCCACTGCCCTCACATCAAAACCACGATTCACTGCTGTTAGAGAGCAAACCTCACAGTCTGAACAGTCTGTTACAGTCTGAAGTAATTCCTCAAAACACAAGTACACAGCAGCAGAATGGATGTTTATGACATCTGCAAAGTTATTCATTTCCTGTAAGAAATTACTTTTAAATAACTTGCTTGTTTTAACTTTTGTTGAAGACTTTCACTGTCACTTGAGCAGATTAGCTGAGATTACTGAAGGTGAGGAGAGGTATCTGATCTTTTAAATAAAGCCAAACAGCTCCAGTGTGCTGAGGTCCTGGTTAATATAGAGGCATTGGATCCTGTCAGGCCGCTGTGCTTTTGGTCCTAAAACATTAGGACTGACGGACAGGTGATGTTTATGCCAGGCATTAAAGGCAGAACATGTGGCATTCAGCCTCTCCATGACAACACAAACTAAAGGAGAAAGACAAAGTGGATCTGAGAGAAACATTCAGGATGTTGGAAAACAAAACAAGAGGGAAAACTCCGTCGCAGGAAATGTCGCATTGTAGACAAAGCACTGAGGTCAGGTCAAAATGACTGCTGCCCGCTGAGTAAAACAACAACAGCTCCACATCGTACAACATTAGACTTCACAATATATTATTGCAATTCAACTCGCAAGCACTTTGTACTCGAGCTGAAATCTTGAGCATTTGCAGCATTGGCTTTCTGACTGCAAACACACCAAACGGCACACCTCGAATTTCCCTTGTGACCTCAAGTAGTTTCTGTCTAAAGAGATTAAAACAGCTTGATGACATCAAAAACAAAAGCAACAATTAAACCTCCGACCCTCCATATAAAAAGGCTTTTGTGTCTTACTCTGCGTTCCGCATCTAATAATAGAACACAGATTGTTCAGCTACAGAGAAATCAAAGCAAATCAGCCAATCAGATTCGATTACCTGCAGCCCTTTGACCACCAGAATGATTGACATGCCCAAAAAAACCAGCACGGGCAAGATGAAATTCCAGATGTGCGTGATGAATGATGACATGGTGACATGAGAGATAAAATCATGCGTTGGCGTGCCGCATGCAGTCGCGACGTGCGCAGGAATTTGAGTGAAGCGCAGTGCAGGACAATGCGCATCTCTCATTTGTTTCCATACAAAGCATTCAAAAGCAAAACTGACCCATGCAAATACACTGGTAGGCCGAGCACAATGCGAACAGACCGCATTTAAACTCGACGGAACATCTGCGAGGGCGATGAGTGATGCAAATGTTTTGGGTTCCTCAAATTCACCTGTATTGAAAGAGTTTGAAATGGCAAAGGAACAGATTATATAACACCAGCTCCTGACGCTGGCTCAAAGATCAGATCTTCAGCCCTCTAAGACAAACTGACGTTGTTTGCCGTACAATCTAAAAGTAAAAGAGGACTAATAAAACGTGAACATACACGAGGTCTGGATCTACACCAGATCTGTGGTGTGTTACTCAAAAAGCACAGACATCTGAATGCTTATAGAACCCTGTTATCAGACTGAGATCAGATCAGCACCTTGTTTTGACCCCAACGAGATGATTTGTAAGAATCTTCACTTCCTTTTCTTAAAAAGCGACCATGAGTGACTATCATTTTTGGACTGAAGATGAGTGCCACGATTGACCAGCATGGAAAGATTTTCCAAGCACGCAGCAGAAAGATTTCAGATAAGAGCCAACAGCGACGTATTCATAATTAATTCCTAAGCAGATTTTGAAAGCAATTAGTAACTTGGAGACTGAAGTTTGACACTTCAGATGTTTGAAGATGCATTAGATGTTTAAATGACATCATGCTTTTATTCAGTAAGCGTGTTTATAGTATAAGTGATCCGGAGTGCAAATGTTTCACAGGTAAATTTGTTTTCGTATCATGAAGTGTGTGGGTATGATATCACTGCCGAGTAAACAGAGCCCTGCAGACGGAGCAGCCCTGCAGACGCTGCAGCCCTGCAGACGGAGCAGCCCTCATTCACATTAGTTAGGCTCCTTTATTTGCATGCAGAAATCTGTTTGCATGACTCTGATGGTTAGTGTCAGAGGTGGGGTTTAAAGTAACAAACATTACATTTTAAACCCATTCCAGACTGAGTTCACTTCCTGGATCATAAAAATTAGAATATTTTTTAGAACATCTTCATCTAAATCATCTACATCTTTTAGCTCTCCAAGCTTGAAAACCACACACGCTTAAATACTAAAGCATTTGAGTTTTAGCATTTGATGATGCACATAACAGGGTTAAACAGAGAACTACAGGTGAGCAAACTCCCACCCCATAATAAGTGCAGCATCATCTCAAAACCACACGAGTTTCAGAGAGCAATGCACCCTAGAAACAGCTGAGGTTCAAGTGAATGTTTGCCTGCAGCAGCAGGAAGACTGTCAGGTTGTGCTTGTTTTTGCTGAAGACCACAGACTGTAAACATCACCCCACGAAAACAAACAAATTCAATTCCATACTCTGTGCCTCGCATAATCTTGATGAGGCACAATCTTTCTTGCATGGCAAAAGTTTGTTTCTGTGAGTTGTTGGGTGTCAGTAAAGTGGTAAGGACAGCTGGTGATGGATGCGCTGGTGTTAAATAAACTACAAAACCAGCTATAGCCTACACAACTTTACATACACGGTCTGAGAACGGTGTGAAAAATATTGCCCGTCGCTTTTTGCGCATTTTGTCATTTTTATCTGACAATAGGTGGAAGCCACGCCCCAATTTGGAGATCTACAGCCTGCAGCGTCGCATCCACCGGCACCACAAACGCCACCTGCGCAAGCCTATTAAAAAGATGTAGCGGCAAATAAACGATCCCACAGAGAACGATAACACGACCGCAGCTCTCTGTTACTCATTCGCTCTCCCTCTCTCTCTCCCTCTCTCAAACTCCTTTTCCCTCGGCTGTTGTATAAAACCAGTATCAGTAGATCAGAGTTTTGCTCATTTGAGAAGTGGAAGAGGGCGCTGGGTCGTGATATTGTTCTGATACGGCCATTGTGAGCTATATCTAGCGCGAGGAAAGGGATGCCCCTCCACACAGCGTCGTCTTGACCTCACGGGTGAGGCTGTTAAAGTTTGTTCAAGTTTCCACTGAGACAGGAAGTGACTTTAACCCCTCGAGAGGAACATCTTCGAGATACAGGAAACACAGTGGGGTTTCAGGCAGTGTTTTCCACGTCTGCGAGACACACTCGGCAACATGGCTGAAGAATGGGTGTTACTGGTGGCCATCTTGCCTTTAAAAAAGACAGTGTGTCTAAAGTCAACGTCACAAGCCTTAACACTCAAAGTATGTGGAATATTCATTGCACATTAGCATCATGCCTTACTATGAGAGAGAGAGAGAGAGAGAGAGAGAGAGATCTATAGAAAACAAACAGTATTGTGAACTCAGTTGTGCTTCAGGCTTAATTGATGGGCTTCCAATGTGTATTTTGTACATATTGAATATTTATTTTGGGTCAAATGACAGTTAGAGTGAAGCAGTACAAATGAAGTGACACACTAATGGAAACAGGCAAGATATAAGTTCAACATTCATATCTTAAAAAGCCTGAGGTACAAGTTTCCACAAACAAGTCAGTTACATGTCTGAATGGCATCAGAGCGTTTAAAACACACACACACACACTTTTCAAGTTCTACACAAAGATTCATAGCTTCATGAGATTCATGAGAGTTCATAAGAGAACTTAGCTGTCTGACTCATATCTGACTCGTACAAATAACTGATTTGTGTTTATCTTTTCTATAAACTGGTTGATCAGAGATGACAACAACATTTGACCACAGACTGACCGCAGGGGCTACAGAGGAAAGGTCCCTTCACATGATACGTAATGAAGCAACATGATACAAATAACTAATCTCAACAGCTATGAAGGCAACAGGCTGTGGGACACAGTTCAGCCTGTCATAAGGACAGGCATGCAGATATACACTACATACTGTATATACTATATACTGTATATATAGTACACACACACATATATAAAACTGTATATGTACTATATACTGTGTATATTGGCAACAACTGTTGCATCACTGCAAAAAGGTTTGAGCATGTTTAAGAATGCACTTCCTCACACTGGTAGCGACTGGGTGTTTTCCACTTGTGGGAGGAATCTACCGTGCACGCAAGTGAATCCTGCTGTGCAAAAAAAAAGGGGCCAAAGCAAAAAAGGGTCCGGTGCACTTCCTGTCTGTTGCATATGTGCTGCAGCAGAACCCCAGCTGTTTGAACCCGGCCGTCAGCTCGTTACCAGGCAACCGTCAACCATGGGGTTGTTACTTTTTCCACTGCTTGTAGCCTTCAGATCCTCCAGAGTATGAGTGTCAGAGTTCAGAGCTTAAGCGTGCTGTGTGTATTTGTGCTGTTAAATACATTGTGCATCTTTAAACTAAGACTTTGTTTTCCTCGTGGCGAGGTGTGTGACGCCTCATGGGGATCACATGACCAAAGAGAGTGAACACTGTATGGCTTCTAAAGCAGATCGGTTTGTATGAGCAGTCCAATTTTCTGGTACAGCAAATGTGTTCGGCAACAATCATTTTCTCCTTTAAAAATAAGCAGAGAACATTTGGAAAGTAAAGCAGATACACACCCGAGCAAAACCTAAAAATAAACAGCAGAAAATCTACCTAAGCACCGTCTATAGCCTGCAGCCTGGTGCAATACACAAGCCTGGGCATGATTCATCACCTCTTATTCATATACTCGCACAATTCAAACATCACCTCAACTCTTAAGATGACACGAGGATCAAAGCGACGTTTAACATGGCAGGTAAAGTTTTTTTAAGCTGCTGATTATTGTACTGTAGCTTAACATCATTTTAATATTGACAGAATACATCAAAGGCTACATAAGCAGAACAAACAGAGAACTGTACACACTGTAAATATAAAAAA
>JAZGTI010005276.1:0-25770 GCA_036877585.1 Botia kubotai | reverse complement strand
TGGCATTGTTAACACCATGCTCTAACCACTGAGCTACAGGAAAGCCTAAAGCTGTTAGATGCCTTTAGCAGTTAGATGGTTTTTTATGGTAAAATCCTTTTAAAAGAGTCTTTAAATTCATCCCTTTTTAACAACGCCGCTGCTATATCCAGTACTATGCAAAAGTCTTGGCCATGTTAGTGTTTTGACCTAAAAGATGGTTTCAAAGCCAGTTATTTATATCTTTTGCTGTAGTCTGACAGGTGGATATATCACTTTACATTTCCAAACATTCCTTTTGCCATTAATTGTTATAATCCAGTGTGCACAGTCTGACAACAGTCGGTTTTCCACCCAGAGATCTGATCTCACCATAGTTTGTCTGGGCTTACATGAAGAAACAGAAACAACTGAGACAGGCTAAATCGATTAAATACTAACATGCCTAGAACTTTTGCATAATACTGTTTATTAATGTAATGTCTTTGGTCGCCGTGTCACACCTTTCGCTCTTTTTGTTTGGTGTTTGTTGTTTCACCACAAGCGTTTTGTTTGTTTTAGCTGAATGCAGGAACACGTTTTACATAAAATGCTTCTGTGAAGCTCACCTGTTCGGGTTTGGTGAATTCAAAACCAGCCTGAATAAACATGGATAATTCACCAAAAAGCTTATTATTTACCCCCAAAAACATATATATTTACCAACCTTCATGTTGTTTCTGTTCTTGGAATAAAGTTATACAGATTTAAAACAATAAGAGGTTAAATATTGACAATGTTTTCATTTTTGAGTGAACTATTCCTTGTTAATGTCAGATTACTCTGCCTGTCATTTCAATTTAAAAAATATATCATTTTGCCCATCCCTGTTTTAAAGCTTGACCGCATTTATGTCAGCATGTCTTAGAGTGTTTGTTTATTTGTTTGCTTACTTTTACACATTTCTATAGAGCTGAACTGTTTGTAGCACATAGGTCACACACGCCTTGACGCATTATGTCTAGTTGCTGTTTTGACTGACGTGGTAGTCTTGCCGCCCTGCTGAGGGTGGTTCTGATGAGCTGCCAGCCGATCAATCTGTGGGCTGTGGTTGCCTGAGGCGCAAACCACAAGCATATGAATAATTGTGTGATGAATGACAGGACAAGGGAAGACCATAATGTCTGCTGTGTCAGAAAATGATTAGCAGGTAGAAGGGAGAGTTTCAAAGGGAGAGCTGATTAAAATGAGTGTGTCAGCTGAGATCTGATGACCTGTTCATGTTGACCTTTGCAATTGGAGGCTGAACAACTGTGATGTCACTATGTCATCAGCTCGGGTGTAAAGTTTACGTCTGTGAGGGTGTTTGTTTTCCTGTGTATTAGGCAAATCTGAATCAGGCAGTAGAAGGTCTTTTTCTTTAAAGGGGAAGTTTACCTAAAAATGTGCTTACCCTTGTGTTGTTCAGAACTTTAGAACTAAGATTTTATTTTCTGTTACAAAAAGCAGTTACAAAAGAAAGATTTTTTAAGTTACTTATACCACAAAAGTGAATCATAAATTGCTGTGAAGCTCTGTAAATGGGGTCCTTACAATTGATGCAGTATAATGCAAGTCTTCCAAAGATAACTTTGTGTAAGGAACAAACCAAAATTATTTACTGAATTATTTAGTCATTATTTACTGAAAATCTCATATGAACTATGTCTTTTTTGTTGCTGTCAAGGATTTACCATCCCGTTAGTGTGTAATAGTCAATGTATTCTAAAAAACACCTTGATATTTTGAGTTTTATCTATGGTGAAAGACTCATTTTCACAACTAGATTGAAAACTTCTATTTTCTTCAATGTCGTGTCTTTTCTACCTTTTTAATTTCCTTGCTAATAAGTTCCCCCTTTTACAAGGTACTCATCTCGTGAAAATCTGTGTCTGTGTTTTCTGTCTTTACCCAATCTCATCATCCTTCACCTCTCTAATACATTTTTTGATACATTTATAATCAATTTTTTGGTGTTGCCATGGTTACACAGTGGGCTTATGGGGGTTTTATGCCGGCATGCCAAGACCTTGACAAACAAAGCATGCAGTACAGGCTAAAAAGACTTTTTGGTTAAAAAACCCAAGCGTTTCCACTGGAAACTAAATCAGGTCACCTAGTCTATTTCACTATTGTCCTGAATGCACCTTCTATTCACAAATTCCCTTTGTGCTCTTTTGAAATATATCCTGAAGAAACGTCTGAATGTGGGTGTTCATTGGGCTGAGTGTTTCACTTGACGTCATGTTGGATTGGATTTCAGCCTTCGTACTAAGGCTTTGAAATAGGACTAACCAGTACTTTTTTTTTCAGGAAAAATGTAAAAGCTTCTGCTATCTGCCACTACTCCATTTCGGACATCCAGTGGGCCTTTGAGGGACCTTACATGGAGAGCAAGGAGGACTCAAGCTCCAAATGGACTCAGTACACAGGAAAGGTGCCAGAACCTCGACCTGGCTCGGTAAGGCTGTTGACAGTTGCCGTACAGGATTAGATTGCCCGTTTCATGTTACACTGAACTGATTACCCTCATCTAACTGGAACTTTACCTGCTTGCTGACTCCTATGGTTAAGCACTAGTCAGCAGTTTGTAGGTGGAGCAGCTGAAGTTCTCTAATCGCTATTCACATAAGTCTCTGCATTAAAGAAGGCAGTCAGGTGCAGATAGAGTGTCGACCTGGTTTCCTCCAGAAATCAGATGCTGATGAGCAATTTTATAGAGTGCGCCCAGTGAAAGGGGCTTATTTCATCAAAGCTTATTGCCATGGAGATTAGAGGCAGGCAGAAAATCTTTGTTGATTGGCTGCATTAAGAGTTTTAATCTGCAACATTTCTGACGAGTGGCTCTGTATGCTTGTGAGGGTTTTTATCTAATTTGATGCAGCTTTAATCGATGTTTGGAAGTTAGAAATTAAAGTATTTTTGTTTCCTAGGTCTATTTTAAAATAATTTAGTGGCTTAGCTAGTTTGATTCCTACATGAATGCTTGGACAATGTCTGTCAGATAAACGAAATGGCACTTAAATACTGTTATTTTATATGTCCACACTGTTTGTCTCCAAGATCCGTTCAAAGCTGTGAAAGTATGACAGCATTTAGGTTTGTTATTTGCTCATACATTCCAGTGCATCACAGATCAACTTAGAGCGAGAGGCATCAACTCATCCACCAACCTGCCAGACGATGTACTTCACTTTGTCCGCCGCCATCCGCTCATGTACAGACAGATCCTCCCACAAGGGCAACGTCCCCTGCTGTTTAGGAGGAATGTGGACTACACTAAAATTGCTGTACACAGAGTGACTGGTCTAGATGGGCAAATACACCACATGCTCTTTATTGGGACAGGTGTGTTACAATGAATTTTCATCAAACATTTTTGCATTATATAACAAAATATCGCACAACCACACTTTGTAAGGAGAAACAGTCACAAAATGAAGTTTGTTGGATAAAGAATAAGAAAAAATGTCCAAAATGAAGACTAGTGGTATTAGTTTTTAACTTTTCTGTAAAAAGACACTATTTGTTAAAATATAAAAAAAAGCTCAGGAAAGTTTGCAGATGCCACTTGCTTTAATACCTTGTTATTTAATGCAATGACATTTATAAATAAAACCAGTATATTAATGAAAGCATTTTTGTGCCCATATGCATGTGATGTATTTGATGATCCTGCAGATGAAGGTTGGCTTCAGCGAGCTGTAAAGGTTAATGATCAACTGCACATAATTGAGGAGCTGCAGCTGTTTGAGGAACCTCAGCCAGTGGAGAGTATTGTCATCTCTGAGAAACAGGTGAGAACATTCTGGAACAGCTGAATGAAATGAAAACATCTCTGCAGTTCCTTGACACCTTTGTGACTGTACAGTTTTTACGGTGCCATAATTTTATATAATGGGGACAATGTAAATCATACTGCCCACTTACTAAACTGTTCATTGACAGATGAGCGTGTATGTGGGTTCGCCCACCTCAGTGGTGCAGCTGCCCTTGTCCACATGTAAAAGATATTCCTCCTGCTTTGAATGCGTGATGGCACGTGATCCTTTCTGTGCCTGGGATGGACTGGAGTGTGTGGAGATTACATCACACAACATCAGGTATGCTTTAATTGTTCTGAATACTGGGTGTCTCTGCTGTATCATTGTGATGAACATCATATCTCAAAGTCAGTGCTCTCTGGTGAGTAATGGAGCACACAGCTTGGTTTTGTTGGTTTATGTCAGAAGTATCCACTTGCGATGCTTCTTGCATCAGAGTCTATATCTATACAGTGGAATCATGTAGCCATCTGCAGTCAAAAGTAGCTGATGAACTCTAATATTTGAAATATAAATATCTTTGTCTGTAGATCCAATCTGACGCAGGATATCGTGAATGGAAACAAGGGCTGTGATGAATCTACAGCAGATGGTACGAACACATTTGTTGTTAGTCAGTATTGATGTGATGCTATTTTAATCGGGTTAGTCAGTCGCTTAATTTCTCATTGAGTCATGGCTAGTGGTACATGTTAAACCAGTTGAAATGGGGGGGATATTATCTAAAGGTTATTATCTAAGGAGTTGCTAATGTGAAGTTGCAGGTTAAATCCCAATTAGAAGATAATTTATTCATTCCATTATTATGCCAGATATGTAAATCATAATCATTACAATAGTTATCAATATTTTGTTTGTTTTATTTTCATATAAGTACATTTATAAGTCAGTTAGTGGCTGACAGTCCACATCTATTTGTACAATTGAGGCTAGCTGCTTTCAAACACAATATTGCCTCTTTTATGAAGTACTTAACCCTAACATGACTGGGACAATGTCCTTATGATTGATGAAGTACTCATTTTGTGTGTTTCGTTGTTCTGTCATAGACCTGGTGTTACATCGCTCTCGCTCTGTGATGACGGGCGATGACGTGCTGCTCCAGTGTGAGCTCAGTTCCAACCTGGCAACCCCTGAGTGGACACTGGATGGAAAGAAACTGCAGGGTTATGGGCTGAACTCTGGCTACCGCATCGGTACAGATGGCCTTCTGGTCATTGAGGCACGGCCCTACCAGAGTGGCGAGTACTGCTGCTTCGCCCTGGAGAATGACGTTCACATACCTGTGGTGATCTACAGCTTAACCGTTCGCCAGGAGCCACCCCCACCTCCACCTATAGAGCCAACACAGCCCCATATGACCACAGCAATCTACTGGACGTCCAAGACTTCCCATGGTGACTCCTCTGAGGACTTTTATCCTACCCAACTGTCTCCTCGCTTCGAGTTCCTGTCTCTGAGGAACATGGAGGCCATGTATCTTTCCCTGATCATAATATTAGGAGGCTTGTGTCTTGTTCTAACAACCGTCCTTCTTTACGTGGGATTCTGTTTACAAGGACGGAGGGGTAAATACTCTCTACGGTCTGTGGCTCACGGCGAAAGGAAGCGAGGTAACCACATGGAGCTGAAGACCATCTCTAGCCACTGCAATGGTAAAGCTGACACTCATGATGGTCTGCTGCAAATCGTTCCTGGAGAAGCTCCAACCTCACTCAATAATGATCTGCCTCCTGCTCCACCTCTCCCACCACCTACTTCAGAGCCGGAGTTTGTGAACGGGCTCTCCGCCACCTTGCCCAGCGTCTTACGCAAGATGAATGGCAACAGTTACGTGTTACTCAGGCAGACTGATGGAGACACCACGTCTCCTCTTTATTACTCCTTCACAGAGGAGCTCAACAGGATCCTGGAGAAGAGGAAGCACACGCAGCTATGCAGTAAACCTGATGAGAGCTCAGTGTGAACTTTGAGGGCACAGCAGAAATGATCTACTTTGTGGAAGTGTGTGTTAACTGCAGGAGTCTCCTAAAGTTTTCAAGGGCAGGGTCATCATCTGACACAGGTTAGCATCTAACTGGGAATGCTGTCGGAATGCTAATGATTGGACAAAGCTCATTTTATTGGAAGATAAGCACAGTATTGCTATTCCTTTAAAAGGAATAATCGCTTGTCCGTTTACATTTCAAGTGTTGAGCTCTTGACTTCAAACACACTGAGGAATATCCACTGGTCACAAAATAGCAAAGGCTGCAACACATACAATGGAAGTTCTACCTCAGCAGAATATGGCACAACTCATATCAGCATGCTTCCATTAGTATTGGGGTTGGAGTTGAGGGGAACGTGCAGGCAGGGACACAAGGCAGAAGAACGCTCAAAGCAAAAGTCTGTGTTGCAACTGGGGGAATCACAAAATGAAACTCCTAAAAACTGCTTTGAAGAACGTTAAAATACTTTAATGGGGCAGCATAAAAATACCACAAAAGTGGTAAGACTAACTCTTCATATATCCATACACCTGGACAAAGCAAGCCACTTTAATACACTGAATGTCTTTACATAGGTCCTTAATTTTAATATGTGCTCATCTATACCCAAACTGACAATATGAGTTACAGCCTGTAAAAGTAATTAGAATTAAAATCAGCAAGGATAACAGACCTTGAGAAATGCACTTGATGGTACTAATAGTGTGAAAGAAGCTTTTATTAATAGTTTTGTAGGGGTGGGAAAGCGGGAAAATGACAGTATTAACCACTGAGACGCACTTTATAGACCAGTAGCATTAGTTTCTGTAAGGTGCTGCTTATTCTGACAAGAATGAAAAGTACAAGGACATTTGTAAAAGATAACACTTTCATATTGCAACCATATTATAAAACTGTATTGTACTTTATTGAAAATGCTGTGAAAGGAAAGACTATATGGTGTGTGTAATTTAAAACTAAGAAATGGACCACATATTACACTTAACTCTAGAAGTGTGTGTGTGTGGTTCAGGTGTATTATATGTTCCCTGTTGTACATGCACAGGAACTGACACAGTTCTTTGTTGGGCTTCATTAGAATTCCAGAATCATTGGCTGCTAGGTTGCCATGGCAACCAAAGAGCAGGAGTATGTCTGATGGTGACCTTCTAAGATGATCCTTTTGACACAGCCAATTATTACACCACATCTTATAGTTATACAGCCTTACAGTGTTACACCGCGATTGGAGAATTACAACAGCAAAGTAAAACTTGGCTTCTAGTGCCCGTAAGTAAAATACTAAATGTCTCTATTTGAGACTTAATGAACAATGAGTGTTGTAACAGTAATATTATGGCTTTAATTATCCCTTCATGTCCAGTGAGAATTAAGTTGTGTAAATGTTCACCCTGGAACCGGTCCAGCTTCAGACTGCCCAACAGTTGCGTGCAAGAGCATTTTGGCGTATCTCCCACAACATAAAGAGAACAGAGCACCTGGATCTATCTGTTTAGATCAGAATATGCAGATTGCAGTGAAGCTGAGTGGAGAACATTAAGACCACATGTTCAGTACAGAGCTAAGATGAGCTCTGCTGATAGTGTACTTTGTTTTCCTCTCTGTCATTTTCTCCTTTAATCTTGAGCTTGTGCTCATTGTTTCTGTCTTTTTAAATTATTCTGTCATGTTTAGTGGATTTAGGCTAATCTCTTCGTTTTTCTGAAATGCTTTTTTTAATAGTTCACCAGAAAAAAATCTGTGATTCACTCATTGTTTTTGTGTTGTCCCAAAGACCATACTTTTTCCCATTAAAAAAATAAAGAACCATAACGACAGCATTTTAGTTTTTAGGTGAACTGTTGCTTTAAAAACATCATGTTTCTCCATAGTCTTTCATTTTTTATCCATGTGTTCCTCATCTCTTCCTCTTTGAATCCTCGTATTTCAATTTGACAAATGGCTTTCGTGTTTTTGCATACACCTCCATCATATTCTTTAATAAGAGCCAAACAGCTCTGCATTCACGTCTGACCTCGGCTCTCCCTGAGGGTCACAATCTGTGATTAGATGCTTGTTTTCATGCAGCTCATATGGTCTGTGCCTACAATGTTTACATCCCGGGAGTCTTATATTCCTGAGGCAGGGGAACTTGTGTGAATTCTTCAAACGTGCCAGGGCAGGTTTGTGGAGATATATCTTAACTATGGCACTCATCGAGAGTGATTTTACAGTGAGCTGGAGGGAAAGAGATTGACAGACAACAAGCGAATGAGATCAAAAGAGAGCCTGGAGAATGTAGGGAGATAGTTTGGGAAATAATCATTAAGCCTTTAGGGTCTTGTTTGGGGCAACGCAAAGCGCTCAGCAAATACGAGCCAGGAATACAAATGATGGCTCTGACACAACAGAGTACGCTGTGGTTAAAAGGACTTGTGTGATGGTGTCTGTTTGTTGCCTTGCATAGCTTAAATACAACACCAAATAAACCTGTGGATTTCGTCAGAAATCACAGATGTCAAGAGAACATGGTCACCTTCTGTATGATACACATTAATATGACGTGAAATAAATGGAACCAGAAAACATGGAAATATGTCATTATCAGTTCATGCATTTCAATCCTCTTTGCCAAGATCTTTAAAACAAAATCCATTGCAAAATCCAATCTATTGCTTTAGAACTAAGTATTTTATTGTATGTGCAGAGTCAACATGGGAAAATTGTTATTAATTGAATGTTTAATTTTTTTGTTCTTGTACTATTACTTAAAGCCATTTTCTGTTTTCAATATGATCGAAATATATTATGAATAATTAAAACATGCCCTGTACAGCTCATGATAAAATAAGTGTTTCTCTGGTTTGGTTTTAACTTGGTTTCTTTGGTCATATTATTCCAACACAGTATCATTTAAAAATTGTTGGTGAAAATATTTATTTTACAGCTTTGTACAGTTTGTGTATATTTATTTTGCTCTGTTTCAGACTGGGATTTTATAATTTGTAGTCAGTTTAGGGAGCATGGCTATGCATTTAGCTAACGTGTCAAAAGTACAGAAATTGAATTGCATCCAAATGTTTTATATGTGCTAACATTTTTCATAACATTTTAAATAACAGGAACCCAAGACTGTATACTCCCTTCTTGTTTCCAGGTTATATTGCTAAATGTACAGCAGAGCAGACAGCATCTCAGAGCCCTCTTCAGTATACTGTTGTATGCCTCCTCGGTCGTGGGTAGAATTGTGTGGGCTGCTTCTAGAACTGCATTTAATGAAGCTGGTTAGACCTGTGCCTGTCACCATGGTGAGAAAGACTGTCGAAATATTATCAATTCACTTAATGTTTAATTCTCTGCAGCTTTATAAGTGTGAAACCATCCTGGCTTCTGCTTGTTCAGACAGAGCCCAAGATATATACTCAATGTGTATATCTTTTTATCCAAGGGTGTTATGTTTTCATGTTTAATTAACACAGTAATACTACAGGGACATAACTGCAGGGGATGCTGGGAAGTGTGAATCCATTGCTGTCCAATATGTTCAACATTGGAATGTGTCTTTTGGTTTGTTTACATTTTACATAGTAAATTATCTTAATAAACAGTGTTGAAGCCTCTGTTAGTTTCTCTTCTTATTTGACGTTGGTGTTACTACATGCAGAGATTTCAACAGGTATGTTGCCATGTGTTTATTATGGAGTAAACATTCACTCAGCATGACTCATCTGTGTTGACGTGTAAAAGCTATAAAACAATAGAATATTACTACTGGATACATCAGGTACAGCTGAAACCTGTCAATGCTATTTAAAGGCTGAAAGAATAATATGTTTTGCTTACTATTGACTTCAAATCTGCTTCAGGGAATGATTTGAAACACAGAAGCGCTCCATAACGTATCAGCCCATATTTTAAATATGAGATGGGTTGGGTGCTGCTTTATTCATCAAGAGATCAGGATAGCCACAAGGTTTTGTGTTGCTCTCCTAAACAAGGGCGTGTGTTATTTTGGTGATGATGAGTTATGTGCAATAATGAGCTAATAAGTCAATGGTACTGCTTTGATGAGGCACCTCCTGTACAAACAAACAATAATCTGTCATGATCATATGCATGCAAGGAGATTTTATTGCTCAGTCAATTGTTTTGTTTGGACCTAGAGCCAAAGAGGATTATACAGTACAGGAGTGGGTGCAACCTAAAGACTGACTTGATATGAATCTCTAAGGGAATTCCAAAATCTACAACATCATAGTAAATCAGATGTCATGACAGCAGCATGATTATGTCGGTTATCATGTGGGTTATGGCCAGGTGGAAAAACAACGCAGGATAAGAGAAAGGGAGATAACCTGTGTTTGTACGTGAGAGTGTGATGTGTGCTGCTGGAGTCGCTATGGAAAGTATTTTATCAAGACAATATTATTCTGTTGTTTTAATAGATTACGGTTACATTTTATGGTCTTGTTAGTTGGCCTTGTTAATTAATGACCCTTTAATTGACCTCATCCCTAAAACAAATAAAGCAGAAAAGCCTCTGCCTCTGAGATTTTTACCTAAACACAACAGATACCTTTTGTGCATTTTGTACCTTTTGAGCATTTGAGCCCAGTTACATTGGTACTTGAGCTGTCCATATTGAATTCTGAGCTCCTCAGCACTGCACATTTTAGATGTGTCCAGTATTTGATACAGCTAGTTCTGGTCAGGTCATGCAGTACTGTATGAGTACACACTGTATAAGTGTGTAAATAATGTTCAGGGCTGAAGAGTATCCAGGAACAGTTTAACAACGCTGTGATGGGACAAACAAAAGGAGTCCAAACAGAGTCACTTGTAAAACGTGCTTTTCTGCACGTTGTTTATTTGCTTGATGTTTTTTGTCTATTAGGTCATTTCCTTGTTTATGACTCACTGTTGTGACTTCCAGCTGCATAATTGAGTTTTTGTTGAGTGAGGCTGAGCTCATGCGTATGTCTGTTAAAGGTTAAACTCCGCTGATCCGTGCTTGAAGTCAGTCTAATTGAAATTTATTCGATCTGCATGCTGCATTCAACCTACCCACTAAGTGCTAGAAATATTAGTTCAACTGCACATAAGTGATTACTGACTAATTTGGGTTTTAAAGGTACAAGCTGTGCAGCCTTGCAAAGGCAAGTAAAACAGACTCTGAAGGGAACCCTGCATACTTCCACTGTGGTACATACTGGTTACCAAGCAACCAAGGGATCTTCTTTAAATTTGTTCCTTACATGCCCAGGTACTGCTGTGAACAGTAGGTGGGGAAATGCAGGAGGGCAAGACTTTTATCAGCTCTCAGCTGGCATAGGTCAATGGTAAATGTTTATTTTATAAGGTTTCCTTACCATAGGTAGGCTTTGCATGGTGTAACTATATTTACATGTCCGTAAACCTATTTATTTTCTGTTAGTGCAGGCAATAAAGGGACAATAACAAATGATGGACAGCAATATATGCACAGCAATATATTTACCTTTACAACCAGGAAAAGGATTGCATGCGAAAAGCTAATCACCCATGCCAGCCAGTACAACACTTGTGTTGACACTTCTTTCTAAATCAAATATGTTGTTTGTTTTTACAGGCAACTCCCTGAACCTGAGGAACAAGAACAGGCTATTTACATAGAAATGTATCATTTTCCACAGCATGTAATTTAGCAGCTACACACAGTATCTATTTTCACAATGTGTCAAAGTTGTGTCGCTGCGTGTCGCTTGGTAAATATCTGTTATTATTCTCTGAAGATGATAGACGTACAAAATCTAATTTCTCTTCGATTATTTCGCAATAGGACTTCAATGCCAGAATCGCAAAAGGAGACTTTCTCTCGCTCGCTCTCGCTCTCTCTCTCTTTCTCTCGCTATCTCTGTGCGCTGATTTTTTTGATTACCCTATTGCGCCATCTAGTGGTGTATTGAACAGAGGGAGGCAGCTTGTTTTCTGAGCAGGACATTACTTGTAATATTGTTTGTGCATGAATGCCAAAAATAGCTGCAGGAATGCTGCACATAAAATATCTCATGACAATTTATATGTATAAAATTGTAGGTATTTATCCAGAACAATGGAGAAATATGATGTAACATTTCTGGCACAGTATTTTCTGGACCAGACCCCTGAACTGTTTTCTTGACAATACAAAATGCAAGTAGTTAGAGTACCACTTACGAGACACTTGGCCTTTGACTCATACAAAATGACAAGCTTTGTAAGCTTAAACAAGCAAGCCTGGACTGTAATGAAACACTGAAAACTTCACACTGAACACTGAAGTGTGAAGACAGCTGCTGCAATACCTCAGATTTTGCTTCCCTATACATTCCTGTGATCTATTCAGTGTAATTTTCTGTATGAGATATCAGACAGTACAGCCATAACAAATCACATTATGTTTACTCTTTGAGTTCTTACTACAAATTGAGTAAACTTTAATTGAGTTAGATGATCCTGCTAAAGAAATCCTGGATCAGAGATTATCCTGCAGTATGTTTATCTTTCAGAAAATATTTCGGGCGAATTAACCCAGTTAACAATACACCAGTGGAAGCAGATGGCAGTGGGTCTGAACACTGTATCAACCTCTATCAACAATGGTGGTGTTCTTAGGTAAAGCGAACACAGCATTATTAGGGAGCACCCTGACTCGTACTGACTGGGTGCTGTTTGAGCAGCATTTGCCTGTGCAAATTTCAGCACTGTGAAGTCAGGGTGCTGTGGGTGGTTGTGAGTTGCTATGCAGTTTCTAAAGTGTTCTTGGTGGTTTCTTACGGATCTTAAACTGAATTTATGATATTATAGATCAGAGGTCTGCAATCTGCAGCGTTAACTTCAAGCCTAATGAAGCACACCTGAAGCAGCTAATCAAAGTATTTGAGACTGCTAGAAACAGAGCTGAATTCTGCAGGTCTGTTGACCTTCAGGAGCATGGATTGGAGACCCTTGATATTTATCAGCTATATTTCTTGGGTCCTTGCTTCAGTGTAAATCTTTTTTCCCATTTAATCCACCACAACTGCTTAGAATAGTATATCTGTCCTCAAAAAACTGCATGATTTAAGGTATCAGCTTGTCAAGGTTAAGTCTCAGACAATCAAACCAATAGTAAACTAAATGCAATTATAAAAATAACAGTATATTACTTAATTTAAGAGATTTTTAACCCACGGAATTTATCTTTATAGTGTAAACGTGAGTGATTAGTGGACAAATAATAAAATATTAATATGTTGATGTTAAATAAAGAAATTGTTATTTAAGATGTTATTTAAGACCTATATGACTTTAAGAGAAGATATTTTGAGAAATACCTCAGTCATTTTGTGTCAAGACAATGGAAGGCACCACTATTGTTTGGTTCCCAATGTACTTCAAAATATCGTCTTTTGTGTTTTCAGAAGCAAAAAGTCATAAGGAAGTCATGGGATGACATGAGGGTGAATAAATGATGTAAGAATTTTCATTTTTGAGTGAACCATCTCTTTAAGCCTTATTGAGTGTTCATCAAGCACAAACTTTCAACACAGAATTTTTAATAGACACTTTCATCCTATATAAGCTATAGATTTTGTCTGTATGAGTATTAACCCCATGGCATTGTTGTTTTTTCCAGATCAGATTGGCTATTGGCTGTTTGTAAGCACTGTATTCTGTTTCCTTCTGTTTACTGACTGAACCGTGTTACCTAAAACATCAGCAGTTTTGAGTAAACACAGTGAAAGTGGCTCTGCACATGTTAATTTAAAGGGCAAGTATTTTGCAGCTGTGACCTTTGTAAAATGGTAACAGCATTTGCTCTCCAAGTGATTTTTAAATGCTAAATGTAAATGTCCTTTTTTATGTGCTTTGAAATTTGAACATGACCTTTTTGTATTATGATCTCAGACACATTATCTCTGTTTCCACAGAACTTTTTTGTGTGTGTCAGAACAGGACCAGGGCCTCACTAATGACACAGTGAATCTAAACCTCACATCTGCTGGAAGCCCAGGAGACAGAAAGAGGCATTGTGCACAAAACCAATGTCAAGTAAAGGTAGAGAATGTTTGCAAGCATTGTGTTTGCTCATTGACTGTGTTAGCCAGACAAAATTATTATTTGTCATTATGGGCCTTGCCTGTGTCTCCATTGCACAACAATAAATATTGTACATTGTATGTTCACATTACAAGCAATAACCCGTTTTATTAAACTACTAATTTGCAAGCAGTTTTAGTAAAAGTGCTCCCATCCATTCTTGTTAAGATATATTTTAAAAGCAAGGCACAAGCAAGACAATCTCTGTTTAAGCTCATTGCTCAATCAAGGTATGAAAGATCTCTTTTTTAATTTTTATTTCCTACAGTATGTTATCATGGGCTTAAAGTGAAACGGCAACTTGCCATGATGGATTTTTAGTGCAACAGTTCAGATCTGACCTGAATATGTTTATAGCTCGGTATTTCCTCATTATTCCTGCTCCAGTATTACACATGAAAGCTGTAAAGTGAGTGATTGAAGCTGTGAGAAAGGGTTTGTTTTTGTTTCTGATGAAAGCCCACTGGAGCTGGTGGGGAGAGATGAAGGGGGTGAATGACAGAAAAAGAAAGAGAGGGGAGAAAGACACAGGGAACAGCTGCATGTACCAAAGTGTTCTTGGAGATTTTGTCCCATGCGGATCTACGAATGCCACAACTTGTCAAATTTGAAGAATGACGGAGGATGATACATACACAGCTGTTGTAGGGTTTAACCTCGTTTCTCAATCCTGCAGCACGCACTCTGTGTGAATAAGTACGGTCACGCATATGTAAACTCAACAACACATAAATAATTGTGTTAACACACAAACTGCAGTTGTGTTTTCAGTCCACTGCACATTCCTTCTGAGAAACAGCCCGTCTCTTCACATCCTCAGCTACAGGCAGGAAATGAATGCAGCCTGCGTTAAAAGCTGTCTGACAATTCCACTGAGGCAGGACCTAAATCAGAAAGCCAAGAACATTTCTTGTTAACTCCACCGATGTGGCTAAGCAGCTTTTAATGCGTTTTCCTTTATAGGTCCCCTACTGGTGATTACATAAGATGTATCTAGTGAGTAAAGAATCATTGAATGGTGATTACATGAAGCTAAAGGGGCGTGATCTTCCTGAGCTTTCATTCATGATGTTTCTTCCTCAGAGCACTTCTCTATGTGTCTGTCTTCTTATTGGGAGCCATAGTGGGATTCTATCAAAGTCACCCAGGCAAAATCTAAAAGTTATCAGTTGATGATGTTTAAGGGTTTGTGTTTGTCATTGTTTTATCATTATTACTTACTGATGAAGCTGGTCCTTTAAACTCTTTTCTAAGGGACCTCAACATAGAACATGGTGAAGTTCACTACAATACTCACAAAAGTGCTCTCAGGCGAAATATAATCCCCCCTTAGCACTGGGAAGAAGCTCTTACACCTGCTCTTTCTTTCAAATTCATACTATGGAGGACTGCATTACAGCAGGAACACAAGAGCTTCACTTTTCTACATTTTGAAATGAACTAGATTTCTGTATGGATGCCTTATAAAATCATACAGAGCTTCAGGTAATTCCATCCCTGCAGATACTGCTTAGAACTGTATTTATTCTTTGTTTTGTCTGGTAGAACCATTATACTGTGTAATTAACTTTAAACTAAAATTGTATTTTATTTTTAGACTGTTTCTAAGACATGGTACAACAGTTTCCAGTTGAAAGAGCAATGTTTTTAAATGCATGCTGCCCAAAATAGTCTCTACCTTCTTTGATGCTGGATATAGAGCAAACGGGAGTGTTTCAGGCGTTCCACAGTAAGAATAGCTGTCCCCCACCCTTCTCGTCCACTCCCATCTTTTTGATCATTTTTGTTGTGCAAACCATCCAAGCTAATGCTTTGTTTATTCATGCATAAATGACTTGCAGAAGAATAGTTTAGCTTTGAGCGTATTGTATGCTATAAATGTGATTTTATTTAGCAAAATGGTGGCTTCTCCAATTACACTGCACATATGGTGCTTATATAATATGAATTTAAACTATTATTCTCAAATGTTTCTTCTGTGACAACTTATATTCAGATTTCACGGGGAAGCCCGGCTGTTCTGCCTGTTCTCTGATGTTCTGATGCAAACTATTGCGTTTATATATTTTAAAAATGTGTATGAAAATTCCTAAGACAGGCCTTCACTTCAGCACTAAGATGAAAAGACAGAGCTGAACTTGGAGGAGGGAAAGTCTGTTAAAAACAGCTGCTCCCAAATCTCTTACCGTCTCATCTCATCACTGCATTAACTGGCCAGTGCACTTAGTCCAGTTGTTGCATTATGATGCGCCCACGTTTCAGTGTGAAGTATACTTGACAACTTCTCTTAAAGCTAAGTGTGGAGCAAAAGGGTGTAACACACCAAACCAATGGTTGACTATTGACCATTTTTTCATGTTGAATTTGTGTTGGAGTCTGTCATTGAGAAACATGACTCTAAATGGTTTTTCAGTGTATATTGAACTAATATCATATATTATACTCTTATATTTGTATATATAACTCTTACATATTATATAAATATTTCATACTCTCTATATTTGAATATTGGTATGAGCATTGCTTTGTTTATGGTTTGTATATCCACTGTTCTTGGTCCTCTTTACCTTTTTTTGAATAAAGAATACAGAACTGCTGGTCTATTCTGCTGGTCTACACAGGCACAGAATGTAAATTTTAGTTAGCCTTGGAAAAATGCAGTCTTTGCATGTATTCGAGCGTAACTGTTTGGCCCAGACACAAGTCGACACCACAGTAATTTTTTTATTTCTTGAGCTATTGGCAGGGACATACACTGGATCACACCAAGAGTACAATGCCGGTCTAAGTGTCTATATTGTCAGGGTCTGCCACTATCTCCATGTTTACAACTATTGTCTTATGGAATTGTAACAGATTAGGGTTACAGTTTTATTATATTGATTATATATTGTTAACACAGTCGCAAAATACCATCCTGAATAGTCTTTTAGTGACACACAGAGCCCTGAACTTCCACCACTGATTAAAAGCCTGAGCTGGCACTTAGAATCTGCCACATTTAGCTCAATTCTATCACTCTATATAATGAAAGTCACTCACTAAAATGCCACTAAACATTAACTAGTATATGTGTATGCGTTCAAGATAAGGCACTCTAGCAAGGCAGTTGATTATATGAAAAACCCTAATCTCTTATTGATTCTACTGCAAGTCATGCATCCATCTCCCACCACAAAAATAACCCACAGGATGAAGAATTGTTTGACATAACTTACAAATTTCAAATGTTACTTAAAGTCAATGGGCCCAGGAACTGCACAGTGAATAACGCCTGTGTTTGTCCAGATCACTGCATCATCCATGGGAACTTTTAGCTGTTACCACAACCTCAGCCAAGCATAACGTTTCCACAGCTGCTGTGGCAACTCTGGATTCAGCATGCATTCTTTCCCCTGCTGAGTTAAGGCAGTCTGTGTTCAACCAGTGGCACACTGTGGCCCTGTGCTTTACAGAATGGAAGAGGCCAAACCCACTTTCCAAGTGTTACATCACTTATTGATGTGTCTAGCCGTGTAATTTGAGCACAGCCAGTCATGTTGTTAAATGAACAAGAGAGGAAAAATACACTAAACCTTTTTAAAGTGGTTTAATATGTGTTTGTCTCATGAGTATTCATGTGATTAATATTTATGTGATGTTATCAGTATTTTAAGACAATAAGCACTTTGCTATCCTTGACATTTCTCATAGAAAAAATGCAGTGATGCGTATACACTGAATCATTTAAAACCATTTAAAACCAGTCATTTAAAAAATTTACATTTACACAAACCTGTTAGGTTGATGTAACTACTTAGAGTAGGTAATTGATACAAAGATGACAGACTGTAAGTCACAGCAACTTGACATTTGAAGTTTGTTTAAAGCTTTTAAAAATGCTATGATGGATTACCTATACTATATACTTACTAATTCAATTAATTACACATATTCAATACACAAAAGTCATGCAAATGGCCTAATTTGTAAAGTTCCACAAACAGCTCATTTTTGTGTACAGTATGTTCACTCACCGTAAATTAATCTGACAGCCTCTTAATTTATTTGTGTGTATGTGAGTAAGAGACCCACAAACTGAAGTGTTGGATTCACCCTGACTGATGTAGAAATAATGTATGACTATTTAATATTTAAGGATTTAAGCATTTTTAGGGCAGCCTCCCCCTTCATATGAACTCATAATTTTGCTGTAAACGTGAATTTTTCATTTATTTTACAGATTTCTGCAGAACTGTAGCCTTTTCCAGTCTCTGTTCCATTTTCTAAACATTTTGGCTAATCTGATTCATTTTTTTAGCAACTAAAATAAAGGCTCTGTTTAATACATTGTTTAAATCCATTTAGCAGATTTTTGTATTTTTCCCCAAACATCAGCACAAAAATGCTTAATGAGTCTGCAGATTCCATCTATGCCTAAATATGAATAACACAGACATTCTTAATGTAAAGTGCCTAGAGTATTAGACGTTTTAAAAGGCCACAGAATACTTATACCATTGACTGAAAAGAGCCGAAGATAACAACGTTTAAAATGGTCTTTGCTTTCCATGTGGCAGGTTCAAAATGTCACTGCAGTCACACAACTAGTTCAAAGGCTATGTTTACATTGCAGTTGTACAGCTTCTGTGCCTGCATGTCCTTGCACATGTTTGGAGGCTGTGAGTGTTATCAGTGTTATCAGGCCTAATGCTGACACCTGCATTAGACACAGGCAGGAAGAATGAAGAATGTGTGTGACTGTGTGTTTTGTGTATTGGCAGTGAGATGCATATGGATTGTATCTCATTCTGTGATAGTGTTATCTCTCCGTTCCATGGCTTTTAATGACATCACAGAGAAGAGTCTTTGTGCCCCACTTCCTTAAATTAGATCTTATCATCATCACTCCGGCGGAATGCAGAATTTGCAAAGACCTCCAGAGTTGAGAATCCTCCTTTCTGCCTCTCATGAAATAAACGCTTGAATTACAACTGAATCGATTTTTATAAATTAAGAGAATATTTTGGTTCTTCGCTTTCTAGTCGCCACAGTTTCTGCTGCAGTTGCTAAGGGCTCAGTTCTGTGATGAATTAATGTCATACTGGAAGGTGATGATGGAGACTGTAATGGTCCAGGCCTATAGAGGAAAAAATGTCCATGTAGTCCTGGGACAAGCTGTCCTTGACCAAAGGTATGAGTGAAAAAATGAGTGCCCGGTTTCCTCTGTGCATGGGTGTGTGTTTTTATTCCATATGACATTGTTAACCTTTATCAGGCCCAGGATGAGCCTATGGAGTTCATCTATTTTCAGCTGTAATTGTACAAAAGAAAAAATCTGGGTCATAAAAAGTATTGTAAAATGTGTGCAATGGAAATCAAAGTACAGTACTAATCTTCATATTAGCTTATATTAATTTATAATTCACATTTCATAAACAAAGAGGCGAGGGATGTGTAGAGCATCGTGAATGACTAGCATTACAATTCTACAGAAATGTGCAGTCCTGCGGTCACTGATTCAGTGTGGCTATGGACATTTCATACTGTAAGCGGCTCCTCGTTCCACCCCCTCCTCGGGACTTTAGGGAGCTCTTATGTAACAGTGGCACACATACAAAGCACACACACACGCTCACACATACTCTTTTAATGTTTTCTCATATTAAAAAAAACATGCCTATGTAGATCCACTATACCACATCCTGTTTCACTTATGCTAACACAGATCCAGCACGCAGTGGTGCACACCATTGACAGTTTGGGAACACTGTGTTTTCAGCTTTGGCAACTAAACAAAGCTAGATTCAGCTGCTCAGCTCTGCACTTATTCCACATCTACAAGTCTGTGAAGAAGTGAATTGAAGTAGCAATGGAGCCTCAGTGTCTGAGCATTCTCTCACTGCTTGTGATTTGAGGTGCCTCTTGTCTCTTTTTGGATGTTTCAAATGATGGCAATTGGACAGCAATGGTATAATCAAGTAGTTCACCATTCCTTGAAAAGAGCCAGATACTCCTGAGAGAGACAAACAACCATACACAGAAACGCACACACACACCCGATGTTCCCCAGTAAGCAAAGACACTTTTGTGAGGCTGCTCAGTGGGTCATTTGGGGATGGGGCGAGGGTTGCACACTGGTTCTTTGAGTTGAAAGGATGCTTAATTTAGCCTCACAATGGCTCCACTTCACAATGAACGATTCTGAACTAGTCTGCTTTGACTAAAACCGTTCACTGTCAAGTTGCTTTGCAGTGCTCAAATAAAGCAAACCCTACTGGGGAACCATCCATTTAAGTACATGTATAATCCTATTCTGTGCCCATTTATAATCACAGGAATGAAGGCTACTGCTAAGAGTTATCCAGAGGGGCTAGTAGAAGTAATTAAAGTGTGTACACCTCGTGTTAGGCTGTATTACGTTTGGATTTCCTTTGAAGTCACTTGATAGAGTAATTATGATCTTGCTCAGATATGTAGAGTATGCTGCAAAAAAAACCTTGTGCTCAAGTTCTGTGGATGTTTGCGGATTTAATATATAGAAAGAACATTTTTTACTTTGTGCCTCTTATATAGGCTGTATCAGTGAAAGAGGCATTGCTAATAAGATGTTCCATCTAGAAGATTTGTGATAAATTATGATTTAGTACAAGCATGTTCTGTTTATTTCTATTACTTGTTTGACAATAGTAATGATGCTACTCTCTCTTCTGCTATATTATTGCTGTGTTTGCAGAATGGGCTATTGACAAGAAAATATATCTGATTTTATAAGATATGTCCTGCTTTTCATTTACAGACACCCTGAGGGAAGGCTGTAAGTCTTCTACAACAAGATGACTTAAAATCTTCATCTCCATCAATCAGAACTGATTACAATCTATTAGCATTACTGCATGTCATAGAATATGTTGTTTACTTTTTGTTTGTGTTCATTTCATCTGTCTGTGACTGCAAATGATGTTGTGCACAAATTAGTGTTCAGAACATTGTTCAGAACAAAAAAAAAGTGTTTTCTTTAATTTAATTAAAATTTAATTAATTAAAATTTAATTAAATTACACTCATCATATATTTGGCACATGCAGAGTAATCACACTTTGAACATGAGACACTTTTAAAAGTTAAAAAAGTCTCCTTCTCATTATCTTGTGCTCCTTGTCTTTCTTTCAATCTCTCCATCCATCTTCGACCTGCATGTTATGGAACAATTGGCCGTGGGGTGAGGTGTCCCCGCTGTCCTGTTCTATTTGGAACTGGTCCACAGATTACATTTACACTCAGCTCGGTTACTTTCTAAGACTTAGGATGGATTGCAGAATGTCAAGGAGTTTCTGAAACAAAATTAGCAGACACTGCCAACTGATTGTTATTCCAGTGGTCAGTGTGAGAAACTACCTGCTCTCTCCTCATTTCTCATTTCCATCTTTCCAGTATGTTAGTTGTTTGAATTGTTATAAAAACTGGTATATTTTTAGAAAAACTAAAAGCTGAAAGGCAGTTTATAAGTTCAGTTACCATAAATGACCAAATACCAAATTGTCTGAATACAAATAAAAGTTTTAGATATCTAATACAGGCCAGAAAATATATAGTAGCAGTTATTCTGGCGGTCTTATTTTGTGAAATCATTGTTTGACTTTAATCACAGCACAATTAACTGACCTTTAAACATGCAATGTTATTGGCCCAGTTTTGTGTCTTGGTCTGCACAGTTATGGATAAGCTGTGAGTTTACAAAGAGATGGACTTCATATGAGAGGTCATACAGTACAAGGGTATACAGTACATCTGAGAATGTTTATGCTGCAGTACACGCCGCTGATTTAAGGTCTTGAATTATGCAAATGAATGCCTTCAGGCCTACTACGTTGCTTTAAAACTGAATCTCTGATTGAGCCCCATGATGTTTTAGTTTATTGAACTTACATAAGAGCATGTATTTTTGTATATGATAATCCTGGCTCTGAACCAGTACTGCAGCTGCGCTTTATACAATTGCAAACGGTAAATAAACTTTTCATATTTGGGTCAGTTATATTAGTATGATAGGATTTACACAAGCATCTGCATTTAAATGAAGATCATAAATGCATTTAAGCATCCTGAACACGAACATGCATTGAAATGCACGAGAGGTCTAGACGTTAAAGACCCATCTGTACTCACCTTCTCTACACAGAGCATCATTCCCCCACCTAAAAATATGGTCCAGAATCTGGACAGAATGGAAAACATCCATAAGTTCTCATTTTGAAAAAATGAGCCTCAACAGCAGAAACAATGATGCAGTATAGTAGGTCCCTATATTGTATAAAGTAAGGGTGTATCTACATTTACCCTGTAATTGGCTAAATTATTTAAAGCACTTTTAGACCTTAAACAGGGACTTGTTTGTGTTTGCTTACAAAAAAATATGCTGAGTTTTGGTCATGGTTTGTTTTATTATTATCCTTGAGTCACGTTTTTAGCATTATTATTTGCTTAGTTACTTAAATGACACATTTTTGTTGTCCTGCTGAGACCCCTGCTGTGCACCCCCACAGCCCTTCTCATAATGTAATTCAAGTCCCTACTAGCAGACATTTACAAATTAAAGTTTTAGGTCACAAACTAAACTACAGAAACCTATCATTTACATTACTTTTATATCGTAAGAATTCTGACATAAACACTGATTTTATGATTTTTTATTTTATGATGGTGAACTGTTAGTTATATTCATTTTAACATACAGTGCTTTACACTGTGTCTTAACAGTGCTTTACACTGTGTCTTACATATTATGCCCATTATTCCCCATATGGTATTTAATTCAAACAAACGTGTTCCGGGCAGTTCCAGGACATAGACCTATCACAGACTGTTACAGAAATCAACACGCAGTATGTGGGATAACATTGTGACAATATGGGTGTAGATAAAATTATGCTTTGGTATACAGTATATATTTTTATAGTTTATCCTGACTTATTAAAGTCCACATAAAATCAAAATGGATCATATTTACTTTGTTAGTGCACATTAGCCTACTTGTGGTGAATGCGTCCCTGCATGTCAATCCACAATAAAAGATAAAGTAATCTTTGTGTTCATTAATCAAAATCTCAAAATGTACTTCCCCTCTGGGATGGCGGCACAAAAAGTTTGACGGCTTGGGCGGAACAACAAATCCAACTGTCAGCTGCTAGCTCCATTTCTGAATGAAACACCTACTTTTGTAGATTCAATATTGAGCAAATATTGCTCTTGATGTGTAAACTGTGAAGGGAATAGCGCAATAGTGTTTTATAATGTGGCAATCTAAAATGCACTCGGGCAATTAAGCAATGAATAAACAATGTATTAAAAAATGGAAAAACTTCTTTTGCCATTCCCTTCTCAAAGTGCCCTTCAAAGGTGCAAAACGCTTTCAGAATTCGCCCATTAATCAATTAAAACTAGGAAAAAAACAAATCACGCCCTCTACTTTTACCGGAAATACATCACAATACTGACATCGTCGCAATACTCTGTTTATTCTTACAATTATTTTGAGTTGGGAAACACATTGAAACGATTCAAATATTCAAATTTCTGTTGTCCAGTTAACATAATATGTCCTTCCTTTTTTGATTTGACATCCACCACAAACTACATTATGGGACGCAGTTTACGCTGGTTCATGAACTTGAACCTGTCGTTTGTCGTGAGCCCCCCAACATGCCCACTCTCCCATAGCCTTAAAGCTTGTCGCTCCAGATCAGTGGTCGGGACCTGAATGTGAGCGTCCTGCCAGCGGCGGTCCAGTGCGGAGGGATGGGGGCAGGGTCCAGCGCGGACGCAGCGGGATTCGAGGCAGTTTGCAGCAGTCACTTCCAGCAGGGTTGATGCAGAGATGTGTAGTGGCTTCATGTTTTAACCCCGTCTCTTTCAGCAACGGGACTTCGTGTTGTTCCTACTTTAGAGAGGAGTAGGGCGGTTTTCTTGAACTTCTCCAGCCTTAGGAGAATCAACACTAGGACGTCGTTTTTAAAAAGAGTTATTTCTTGATGGACGTTATTGCCTAAGCGCTTTTACACAGTCGATGGTAAGTGACAAAAAATCTGCTTTCAAGAACTTCAGTACAACTTTGAGCCCACGTAACAGCAGTTTGATGTCAATTTTGAACCGGCTGAAATAATTAAACGCTAGTTGTTCATCTTTACAGCTACAGTAATATTGAAAGCACTGACGTTTTGTTTAACAGCAATGTCTCGTGATTTGTTTGGGGACTGTGCTATGTTATGCCATTTCCCCCCCTGATGTTAATGCATATATGCATCTAAGGTTAATAATTTTGTATTACAATAACGTTAAAATGTATTGTTCTTTTGTATTATCTCAGTCTCTTAAACAGTTCAACAACGTTTGTAGCGACACTGATTTACTTTAACTAATATCTGTTCTTATATTGCCGTTTAGTTTTTGTTATATGTTTGTGTGGCTGTTGGTGTGGTGACTTATAAGCTTTCTCTTGCTTATAGATCATGATTATGTTGAATGTAGGCAGATACCAGTTTATCCCAGCCAAAGTAATTACGCCATCCCAGTCAGTGTCTTCTTTAATTACACCATATGGTAGCGTCCTTTACTGCTAAAGACAAACACATTATCTGAATGGTCTTTGTATTCAGCTCTTTTTCTCTGTGTATTTGCATTTTCTCACACATTCTCCACGGGTTTATCAGATCTCACATTTGACTAGTGGTTTATGCATTAACATTGTAAACTAACAGCACCTTCATGTTATCTGAGATGGAATGCAGTAGAGACGGTGTATTTCAAAAGATTTGGCTGGTTTGAACAGTCATTACATGCTGTACCTGAGGCTTTTTGTTATTCCCATTATTCTCAATAGTGAGTTACATTTTTATTACTGCAGTGCACTCATTTTACTGCATGACATTAAAGCTGTAGTATAATTACTTTAATCTGCAAAAGTTAGCACATATGTAGTTTAAATAATATAGTTCATGTATATCTGTCAGGTTCCACATAAGTTAAACATCTCAAATTGCAAATCATTGGAACAGGTTACTGAACGGCAAGGGCGTATCCAATTATTTTAGTGTAATTATTTTAAATTGTTTGTCACCAGACATCATTTGACCTTCTTTCCCTTGTAAGAAAGCTTGTCTTAACTCTCACCCGCACACTGTACCTGTTATGCTCACTGTATAGAGCACAGGAGATCTTTTTCTCCTAACAACACACAGAGCAGAAGTTTTCTGATATTTGTTCTCTATCACAAGACTCATTGTACAAGATGAATTAGCTAGATGTAATTCTGCTGTTATAAAAAGATTCTTCACACTGTGAGAAAACCCTCTGTGCACAGACAGTCTTACTATTATACACATATATATTAATCAACGGTCTGCATCGGTCCAAGGCATTAAAAGTAATGTGAAACATGATCTGCTGCCTCTATACGCCCATGTTCTCATAGCTTTAAGCTGTCTTTATGACTCTAAGGGTCTGAACTACATCGCTGCCAATTTCTTTACACGGACTCTGATTCCTGGCTTTGCACATGGTGTGTCATACCCAGCTGCTTTAAGGCATCTCACTGGCTGCTGTAGGAGATATCATGCCTGGACAGAGAAGAAATTATTGAAATGATACCATAGGGATGGGTAGGTCTATAGATGAGGAAAAGGATCAAATATATGCAAGCCGTTAAGTCTAATTTATATAATGAAAAAAGTGAACTTGTTTCCTCCAGTAAACTAATGCAGCTTAGGTGAAGAAAATCCTGCATGTATAATATGCTTGTCATTGTTGTAAAGGAGTCTGCAGAGTGCTTCATGTGATAAGTAAAGAGTGGCATATTAACACCACACTCACAATTACTTTTTAACCAATCATCAGTGTTATTT
>JAZGTI010005275.1:0-25775 GCA_036877585.1 Botia kubotai | reverse complement strand
GATGCAGACTGCAGCATTGACCACAGCCTAACAGTTTGACTCAAGTTATACACTCACGTTACAGTTGTGAAATTTCTAAATGCAGTTTAATTAGTTAAAATTTTTCATGTTAACTTGACATGCAAACTATTGACATACTTCATTGATAACATTTATTTTCAGTAATTAATTGATGTATTTGTTTATGTTTAACAAAACTTTGGATATTTTTTACATAAAATAATTGAATATAATTTTTCATTAAATATTAATTTAATTATACATTTAGGAATAACAATTTTAAAATACTATATTTAAATGATCATAAATTGCATATGACAATACATTTAAAATTTTAAACAAACCTTATTATTCTAAACATACACACAAAGAAAGAAAATAAATGCAAAAATACATAATTCACCAGAATTAAACATACTGATTATACACGCTAAATTGTTCTTGCATCCAGCTAACTCTTTGTTACATAAGACTTCATAAGAGCTACCTCTACTACTTCTAACTTAGCACAACAGAGCCGTGAAGTCCCCAGAGACCCCTGCCTCCAGGGCCCCCGCCCCAAACACAGTATCTTATATGTAAATTAATACTTTAATCCAAAAAGCTCAACTTTATTTTTCTTTGAGTGTAAAAGATTGTTCTCTTTTGATCCACTATTGCTGGATTATTCATTCTAATTGCCTGCCAGGGTAACAGATATTTGCCCATATCGCAAGAGACGATATGTGGATTTGTGTATGGGGCAAATCCACAGCGGTGGGATATGGAAGAACGGCCCTCCATGAGAAATTAAAGGGCAATAAAGTGAGTGCTATTAGAAAGACAAAAGATCTGAAGATGTTTCAAAGTTTCCGCGTTCCTACGAATATTCCCCAGTCTTTGCATCTCCCTGGACCCTCATACAGAAGTGAAACTCTAAATTAATTAAAATTTAATGAAACAATTTTGACTGCATGATCACAAATTAAGCTAAGAGTTACATGTGTTCAATTTGAAATTAATACCACACAACATACTTAAACACAGAACACACACAAACACGAAGTACACACATGCATACAATACAACTATGTTTTTTGCACTTCAAATAAGGGTCAACATATGGTAATGGGTCTTGAAATGTATTAAATGCATGTTTTAAATTAAATGTGATTTATGTTGCTTAGATTGGTGATATAATTTCAAGTTGAATTACTGTAACAGACCTGCTTTGCATGTAGTTTTGTTCATAGTACATGCTGACACCTCTTACTCGAAACATGATATGGTACACATACCTCATTTTTGGTGACAGCTTCTGCTTCAAGGCCAAGATTTCAGTAAGTGATTCACACTCTGCAGCAGGTAAGAGACAGTCTTGCTGACAACAATGTGATTACTTTGTGGTCTGGAAAAGTCCCAAACATGACAAGGAAAAAATCGGGGGAAAATTAAAACCAAATAATTTTGTCACTCAAACGGTAACATTACGATGATATTAATTGTAATAAATTGCCCTTAGCAGCTGCTGCTGAAACAAGTATTTCTGCAATGCAAGTTTTGATTTCATATTTCATTTGCATCTTTAAAATCACAACCAGATGTTGTCATCAGCTCCCCTTCCTGCTTCCTCTGCCCAATTCCCACCAAACGATGGAACGTGACACTTTCCCTGGAAAATACAATAAAATAGAGAAGTAATGTACAGCTATTTCCTTTCATAAATTCTTTGGCCCTCTTGCCATGCTAGTACAAGCCTCATGTACATATAATTTAATGGAAAACAAAGCAGTGGATGGCTGTAAATCGGAGGCTGACAGCTACCACTGGGCTTTCATGGTGTATCTGGGCGGCAGTGATTTATGAGCGGCCATGGTGCTTATGCGTGTAATTCCTCCTCCCAGCCTATCGGCGGACCACATCCCTCGGCCAAGATAGATGTGGGTTTTGCGTCTGTTGCGTTTACATCAGAAACATTAATTTTCCTCATAAACGAGCAGATTACGTGTTGACAAACCCATCAGCCCTCATCTTAGCCTTCAGTCACAGTTGGACAGGGTCGAGGACTGAGCTGCGTTGCATTTTTAATATAATTGTTGGAAAGAGGTTTAAACAGACCCAGTTTGTGCTCAAAGCGGTTCGACTAATTTTGACCAAAATATATTATCAAGTGCTGCCTCTGTGGTCGGCCGTAAATTTTTATGAATTTTCCCTTCTTTTCCATTCGCTAAACCATCGTAGAGAGAGACATAATTTTACAGCTTTAAACGTAGTGGCGTTTTGGCTTGTAATATCATATAAAGTTCAGATGTTCCTTAAGGGCTGGACTCAAGAAGTCATTACAACATCTGACCCCTCATAAATGCGCACCTCTTTAAACAGCATTGCGGAGTGTGACATCATTTGCCTGTGTGCAGATCAGAGATGTGTGAGGCAGGATTGCTCCCCAGTGTCAAGTGGGCTCAGCTCCTTTTGCGCACTGAGCTAATTGTGTCTTTTGTCTGAGAAGTTGCTTGCGGTTTTAAAGTCAGGTTAAAGCTCCCTAGTAGACCGCACTTGGCCCACTGGTGGCAAAGGGCAGCGTGCGCTGTTGGAGATCAGCTGGTGTTTGAAGTGAAGGTGTTAAAGAGCTCACAGGAATGAAGAAGGGCGGGGTCTTGTCAAAGAATTTGGCATTAGTAACTGTTCTGAAGTAATTGTTTGCAGAGTAATTCAACTCTGATGGTGTTTTCCTTCACATATTAGTGCTCTGGTGTTTGAGTCAGAAGAACCAGAGCTATCAGCCCGTGTTCTCACTGACAAGACAGCCAAACAATGGCAAAAGCAGTAACTGACTCACACACATAGTATACTATATTATTGTAGCATATATTGTACAATATTAACAATATTAGTACCATATTAACATTTAACACATGTAACCTAACACCCCTTTATCAAACAGGTTCTTTCACAAAATAAAACAAGTTTGAATAAAAGATTTTGATAAGATGGGTGGGCATGAAGTGCGATTGTTTTCGTACTGGACAGTGTTTGATTCTTAAGTCGTTTCCTACACACAGTCTGTCTGTATTTATTTTGTATGCTGGCATTTCACAAAGGTACTATAGCCACGAAAGGCAGTATTCTTTACAGCACAATTTGCCATGTCAGCATACGCTTGTCAAAAACTGTGCATTTCTACTAGTGTTTAAGTGAAGTTGTGCAAGCGTTTTCAGTTAATTTCTCCTTATTATAAAAAGTAATAAAAAGACGCGGTGCCTGCACTGCTCCGTTGTGATGAGTGAATGGATCGCTGTAAGACTCGTACTATAAGAAATCACAATTGCGCTGCAGGTGTGACAGAGAATGTAAAGAGTTATTTGACGAATGTATGATTAATAAATTACGAATGCATGATATTCATACTTTACCGCAAAACCTTGATGAGATAATTTGATTGAGTCGTTAAGTTCACATGGACACTAGCAGTGTGCTGTTTGTACACTAGAGGGTGCACAAATTATTATTATTATTATTATAGTTGTTATGAAAAATACATACATATTGAATTTGAAAAGCTACTGTCTGTACATTTTTGTTTAAATAATAAACAAAAATCAGTTAAAACAAGCACATAACATATCAGTGTTCAGATCAGATCACCCTGATTGGCCACAGTAAACTTAAAATAATCATTTATATTAAGAGCTCAGATTATATTTCAAGGTGGTATTTGACTTTAACAGACCTAAAGAAGACCTAAAGAAGTACAAAGTAACCTCCAATGGATGGCGATAGAAGTTACAAAAGTTACAGATTGTGATGCATTCACACACATGTAAACATTCGTGCAGTAAGACAAAAATAGTATTTTTTTTTTAGAATTTAATATCATTATATTATTGTATTCAATCATATATTATTTTGTTGTTGACATAAATATATTACATAAAATTATATAATACACCAAATCTTTAGTGCCTAATTTTTGTAATTTTTTCTCGCTCTGCTGTCTCTGCTCAGAGTGGCTTAAATGGCAACAATAACACTCTTACGTCACAGCTCATGCACAAAAAAATTAATTAATTAAGCTTGCTGTGTACATGTATGTGAAACAAACATATGACAAGTTAGTCACATGACAAATGTATATGTACTGCTGGTGTAAAGCCAGTTTTTCCAGCCTAGAATCACCTTTGTGGTGGTGAAAATGTGCAAACTGGTTTCGGATCAGGAACTGGCTTCAGCACCTCATTGGTGGAGAAGGAGCTTGGGTGGGAAAAACTTAGAAAAACATGATGTAAGCAGGTCCAGGTTTAGCTACACTGTTCGACCACCTGCAGTCCTAAATTGGGCAATTAGAACAGCAGAGTGTTTTCTTAGTGGGTAATGCTTGGTAATGAGTTCAACAGTATAAGTCCATAGAGGGCCCACCTCTCAGGCTGACACCCCCACCCCAAAACACAGGAAAACAAGCAACTCTCTACACCTCTCAATCAATCTCCTCACCCTGCCGCTCTCTAATTTCTCTCTCTCCCTTTCCAGCACTATAATCTCTCTCCTTCTACATACCTTAATTTTATTGACAGGATCCCCAAAGCTGAACTCAGGTTCGGTAAACCCACCACCCCACCCCACCCCCTCTTCTAATTAAGATTTCTCTTACCCCTTCTTACATGTTTTTTTCTTCTGTTTCTCTTTCCATCTCCCTCTTCAACCTCAGGCCCTCAGCACAAGCTGAGAAGTTCTGTGGCTGACAAGAAATCAATGGCGTCTGGGCGTAGGGGCTCAGGTATCGGATTTCAGGTAGGCCCAGTGGTGCCCAAGCACAAGCCTGTGAGCCCTGCAACACCGTCCATGGCCGTTAGCCTCCTGCACTGGAGACACAGAGTCTTTGGCTTCTGGATAAAAATGTCAAGCGCTAATAGGTTCCATCGTGATTAGTCAAGATAGAGTTCGCAAATCCTCACCAGAAACGTGTTAGAAACAATCTTTACAAGGTCCTCAGGGCCTGCATCTTTTTTAGAGACACCGCTAAGCTTCTCGCACTTGTGGTTAATAAATAAATAACTGATGAAAAAATCATTTTATAAAATGAGAGGAGAAAACTGTTAGATTGACAAGAACTGTCCGGTTGCATTAAAAAGCTGAAGGAATATGCATGAAGGGAAAGGCGTGCTCGTTACCTGAGGATGCGCCCATCTGCATCTCTCTCCAGCCTCTAGAACCCTGTGAGCCATGAGTTGAGTTACGCTCTTATTTTCCAGCTTTCCTTTGAACTGTTACACTGCGTACCTCCACTTCAACAGCCTGACCATCACAAGGAATACATTCACCTTTTTATGAACATCTGTTCAAGCGGCCTTGTCCTACAATCTGTTGTACACATGAGCCGCTCTCCAAAGGAAAAGCGTGAGTTTTTGAAGTGTTAAATTTTGCAGTAATACATTTTTAGTGACTTACCCTGTGATACTAAAAGTTAACAATATAAAGTTTAGAAACAGTATACATTAAACGACACTTAATAGATATAACATAGATATTATAATAATATAGATAATAATATATAGTCTTTTCTTTACTGATTTATCTCTGGGTATGCTGAATTGTTTTCTTACACCAGTCAAATATTAATTCTTTTTTTTATATTTCTTATATTTCATAATCTCTTCATAATACTGCACATATTTTCAGTACAGTAGTTTCATAGCTGAGTAATCCTATTATTTAAAGGTCAAACTGCTAATAAAGATATCTTGCAAAATCAATACAAATTTGATCATTGCGTTGTTTCATTTTGCATTTCAAATACATTTATTTTATATTTAGGCAGCAACATTTAATATTCATGCACATAATAATGGATCACTGGAGCATTTAAATAGTAAAAGAAACCCCAATTACTGTTTCATGGGGTATACAAAATTTGCAACAAGTATAATTGCTTGCTAATTATTTATATCATAATAGCACAGAGTGGGCCCCTTGATCATGCAGTTATTAGTTTAATGTAAAGGTAATAAAGAGACCGCGTATTAAATTGAACTTAGTTATTAAATTGCTGGCCCTTGTGTATGTAACTGTCACTTAAAATTATTTGTGCTTTCTTAAACACTTCCCGTTACCTCCCAAAAGCCCAAAAGTCCTCTATCTGGTCCTGCCCGATCCAGATCGGCCCACGCCAGACAACATAGCGGCATTAGAGGGATGGGATGATTTTGAAACATGTTAATGACCCTGCAGCTGGGACGAACAAGAACATCACAGTGTTTATGTCAGGGTTGTCTAGGTTGGGGAAAGCAGTGGACCGCGTGTGTGAAGTTCACTGTTCTGTGGGGTACAAGAAATCCAGAAGACTTGTAAAGCTCATTGAAGCTGAGGAGCTTCAACTCTGAACTCTACAGTTGATAAAAGCCACACTGGGCCAGGCAACAAGCCATTACACTGGCATAGAATATACTCACACTCAGCAGTTCATTGCATAAAAATAATAATAACAGTAAAGGTTAATAACAATCTACTGTATATTTAATATTAATTTTGTAAAGTTATGTAATTATAAATTAAAGAATTTTTTTATATTGTATAGTACCTTCATATATAGGGAAACTACATATGAGGCATTACATATGAAATATAAATTATTCCTATTTTTGGCTTACTGATAACTATAATCACGTATTCAGTCAAAATAAATTTCAGTGCTAATGGGCTTTTGTATTTTTTAAACTCATATCGAGATATCGAAATTTAATTATGAAATACATGTACATCCATTTATTTTACACAATATTTGTTTATTATATGATTTCTCATATAATAATAGTAAACAATCGTTGTTACAGCAGCTTATCTGTAAATCTGCTATTCTCCCAAAATCACATAATCACAAATAACTTTTACAGCTAATAGCAAAGGTGGGGTTGACTTCAATTAATGTCAGTAGCTGCAGTAAACCCTGGAAAGCATTTTCATTTTTACACTCACCTTCCGACCTCCTCCGCCATCTTTTCCATAATCACCCAAGACCCACAATTCCTTCACCAGCGGCCCACCATCCTTCCCATGGTGCTCTCCTCCTAATGAATTTCCTGTCATGCGGCCTCAAAAATGTCAACACTCAATCACACAGTAATTGAATACTAAACCTGTCCAAATTTCTTTTATTTTCTCAGAGCCTGCCATTAGAACATTCTTTTGTTTGCAGCCTCGGAACTTTAAGCCTTTCTTTATTGTTCATGGGTTTCGTAATGTATCCAACATCTGTGTGTGGAAGACAGGGGCTGTGAGTAAAGTGAAACCATGTAAAAGTTGTTGAACATCCAGAGCGCGTTTCTATGTGGGGGCCATTTTGGACTTATCATATAGCAGGGAAACTCCCAGAGCGACCGGCCTGTACAGAAAGGTCTGAGAGAGGGCAGAAAAGAGCCGAGCTTTTATAGATTCACACACGACATGCTTAAAAAATGAAACATGGTCCAAATGATGACATCATCTGGAAATGTAGCACATGAATCAATGCTGAACATATTAAGAATAATGTTATTAAAATCTCTTTTAAATGTTTTTTCTCTTCAATGTATTTGTCAGTCAGAATAAATAAGAGTATTTGACAACAATAAGAACATTCATAATTCAGTATTGGAAGTTAATTTTGTTAAATTTTTAAATTTTGTTAAACCTTAAAATACCTTAGCTTTAAATTCATATTAAAGCTAATTTTTTCTAAACATTTATAATTAATGTACAGGCAGGTAATGACCTCGTATTAATTGAGAGACTTCATGGAATATGTATACTTTAAAATAAATCAGTTGTCAGACTGCAGGGTCATTTTAAATGAGCTAAAAGGAAGGTTATAAAGTAATTAAAAATGGTGAATGCTGATAAGTTACAATACAGTACAGTTACAGTACACAAATATAAAGTCAAATTATATATATTATCAAATTTAACCACTATTTATGTAAATTAAAGAGAATTCATATACTGTATTTTGGTACCATTAAATTAATCCACAAACCACCATGTCATTCAAAGTTGAAGGGCAAAATAAATTCGGCTACACATTGATAGTTGACAGTACACACATTGATGTACATTATCTTTGCAAAACATATTTTGATATATTTCTTTTTAATTGGCACGAACCTGCCCTGTACTTCTCGAGGTGTGGCGGCTCTCTTCATCACCCGGGGGCTATTTCAGTGTGTGGTTGCACTCCTTCTTCCCGTGAGGTGTCTGGAGAATGGACCTGTTTGTGGACAGACTCATAAAGCCCCGTCCGGAGCTCCTTTTTTATTTGGAGCGTGTGCGTCTGTCTGTGAAACTAGGCCTGGTCCTCTGTGAGCACTTAGCACCTGTAATGAACAGCCGTGAGCCCTCACCCGGCGAGCGTGACCCTGTAGCGACACCGCTGTAGCCCTGCGGCAGGATCCCGTCTGAGGGTCGCACGCTTTCTATTTTTCTTGGCCTGGACTGTTCATATCAACTCAAGCCTTCAAGGAGAATCAATCACCGAGGGCGCTCACAAGCCATTCAGTATGAACTAATTTGATTTGCTGTTATAAGGCAATAAATAACTGCTATAAAACAACTCTCTCACATTTGCCAGGACAAAAAGCACATTGTACATCCTAAATTGACTTCAGATTTTTATTATTTTTTATTTCCTCCCTTTTTCCCCCTTCAGAACAATGCAGGCCATGTGCAGTTACCATTAACATTCCTCAACATTTTATCTCTGAATGAAACGCGACCACGTTTGAGTCAAAGAGGTAGATGGGAAAGATATGAAGAAAGAAAAGGCTGAGATGGAGACCGATGTAACAATGTGCCCCATTGATTTCCTGTTTTATTAAATGTGGCACCGCAATCGTGTTTTTGCCAAACTGCGTCAGGTGTTAGGACAGCGGAGTAGATTAGGGGCGTGAAGATTTATTGTGTAGCTCTCCAGGGGTCGGATCAGCATGTGTAATACGATGTAAACACACGTTAAAAGGACAGGGCCGGTACAATTGCATTTTTTCTAAGACATATTAAAACACATTAGCTGAAGGCAAGTATGCCGAATGCTCTGCCTGCTGTAATGAAGGGAAATGGAGTTGGAGGGGGTCAGTGGATTACTTAAGAACTGTCATACAAAGGTGGTTGTGTAATCACTTAACAGGCCATGTGTGTTCCTCCATGTGTGTGCACATCACGCATTTGTTTTAATAACAGAACATGTGTTCCTTGACTCAGATACTCTTTCTTCTATCTGGATCACTGCCTTCCACCTGGTTTTACCAAGAGATCCCATAACTACCAGAAAATGTGAGGAGTGCTGCCTCAGCCATCTGCAGTGACACACACACTGAACAATGATGCTCAATAAATGAACCAAACAAAACCACACTAGCATACATTCAGGAAAGGGTAAGCTGTTTTTTGACGGTAGAACCAAATAGTTTTTTAAATAAAGGTATTTCTTTTATAAATCTTGCAGAATTTTACACAATTCATTCATTCGTTCTGGTGACCTTTTCTATTTTTTTATTTTTCTAAGGTTTTCTGTTTTATATTGTTTAACAGCCTATAATAGCAGTATATTAAGTATTAAGTTCTATTTAAGGGCAAGTTCCATTGTGACAACTTGTCACATATAGAGTGACAATATCACATAAGATCAAGGAGCATTCAGTGAATTGTCTTTACTGAAAATAACTCAAAAATAAGTTTTTTATATAAAGTTTTTAACTTTAAAAACTGTTTTTAATTTAATTTAAAGATATGTACAGTATGTATGATCCTGTGCACACTGTATGTACGTGTCTTTAGCACCCTTTGTAAATAACATCATATGAAAATGACAAACAGCCTGTGAGATGTTTCCTTCGTGACCTGTGAGATGTTTCCTCAAGACACTGATACACTGGAGATATATATCAAACCTGAGTGCCTTTAAATCCTTTAGGATCCCAGCCGTGTTGTGCCTCAGCGTGAGATCCTGATGAGAAATCCACTGTGTGGTTTTGGCTCATTCGGGACCGGGGACATGACCGTGTCTCCAGCAGTCCTGATGAAACACTGAGGAGATTACAACAGTTAACATGGGGAGCATTGCTCATACTGCAGACAGTGATGATCATTAAATGGAGATCAAACGTCGCCACTATCCTCCCTGCCTGTTTGTTGCTCAAAGGGGACAGGTATTGCACACGGCCACGCTTCATTTAGGGCTAAACCATTTTACAGGTTCTTCCAGGACCCCTGGGCTCCTCCGAGTATGTTCACGAACACAAATATAGATTGATTAGCCCACTTAAAGCCATATTTTACTCAAACAGGAAATGGAATCTGAAATCATGAACATCACATGCACATTTTTCTTGTCATTTAAAACAAAGTGCAACTTTTGACGGGAAAAACCAAACGTGATTCATAGGTCAGTTAAATGCAAGTCAAAGTTGAACGCATTCACTCATGTTTTCTTCCTCGCTCACAATGGAAACATTCTTCATGCATAAGGCGCGGTTGTGGGACAGTTTCCGCAGCCTCAGGACTCATCTAAGCAGGGTATTGTTTTTGACACATCACAAACATCTTGGTGACATTACATAGCTTATGTTTTCAATTACCCACAACTTTGTCCAGGCTTCTTTCCACGGAGGTCAATGACAGAGTTACGGCACAGGATGAGTGTGTTAGAAGTTCAAATCTGTTGCTGATGTGGTTTGTGAGGTCTTCTTCTGGGTGTGGGAAGAATCGTCTTTTTGAACGGCCCCCACTTTAATCACGAATAATTGCCACAAGGAGTTATGTGGCTCTTTATAGTCAAAGAATACCATGAAAAATGCAGAACTGTGCCAGAACGTTCCCAGAAGAACTGAGACTGTCAAGTGATTAATAGTTTTATGCCAATTGATTAAACCTAATTGCAAATAAATCACAATTTTTGCTGAGAAAAGCCCAAAAATGATGGAGGAAGGATAATTCGCAGCACAACGTTCTCGAGAAGCTACATGAAGTTATAAGAAGTTTATTTTTGGCAAGATACTGTACTTGAGTTCCATTCTATTCAGCTTTTCAATGCACAAATTTCATGTTAGTTTTATAGTTTTAATTTCACGATTAATATTTAAAATAAAACAATTTCATATTATCATTGATTTCACATTTTAGACATATTTACATTTTACAAATTTACTACATAATTGCTGTGTAAATGCATACAGTGTATTGCCTCTGAGCAACATTAACCAGTCTGTTTAAATAGACCTTTACACATTTACGGCACCACAGTGAGATTTTCTGCACCTGCTTAAAAATTATGCCTTTTTTGAAAAGAACTATCAGCAAAAGCCACTTGAATATTTCCTTTATGCTCAATCACAGTAAATTCTTACTAAAACGATAATAACTGACAGCACCAATAAGAACTCCATTTTCTGATAATAGACTCAGACCAGAGTCTCCTCCTGCCATTTACTCCTCTAATCCTCCATATTCCATCGAACCAATTGCCATATTGAATGCAAGAAAGGCTCTCCCAGTGGAAGGATGTATTTTAGGTCAACTACATACATCGCCATCTGTTCTCCTGCCTGACTCAAAGGAGAAGTGATGGAAAGAGACGAGAAACAGGAAATGGTGGCGTAGAGGAAGATGTAAGATGGAGGGAGGAGGTGCAGTGTTTTGGGATTGCAGGGCAGGTGGTGAGAGAGGAGCAATGACATAGACGGGTGTGGAGTTGTAACCCGGTAGGGGAATTCCTCACTGTGATTCGGAGGAGAGCATTCATCATACTGTAGACCCTCTGCCTGCCTTTTGAGTGAAACTTAATTGACACAGAGGACGCTGAAAATCCCTCAACATACTCCTGAGCATGTCGCCGAAATGGTTCAGGGATTCGGATGGGGCATGTGCGCTGTGTAAAATCATGGTAAAACAGCGCGTTTATGCAGTTAGCGATTCAAAGTGGCTCCAGTCTGGGCCTAGATTTGTGTAATGTAAATGCAAAGTAAAAGCGTTTGAGAAAGACGCAGTCGGATCCAACGAGATTTCATGTGACTTGTAGACAAGAGCAGTGTTTGAGTGAAACCAGCAGTATATAGTGACTTATAAGGGAACTATAAGGGATAAAGTAAAAGTACAAACTTAAATACATTTTAGCTTGACCAATAGTTCAGCTGATTTCACAACAATGTTGCTTTCCATAACAAACTAATTTTTCCAGTAAGTAATGTCAAAAAATCCTACACTCACTGTGCAGGTGAATCCTTATACTTTATTGACTATGCATTTAAGTGTAAAGTCAAACACACAAAAACTGATTAAAATTAACATGATTTCATAATGGAGAGTATAGCTGATCACATTTGATTATTATTATTATTGTTATTATTTGCTTGCTTGGCTGAAAATGCAGTTGTGAGCAATACAATATTTAAAAGAAATACAGAATAAGTGACTCTGCCTCTGTCTTTTAATATTCAAAATAATAAATTTCTTGCAATCATTTTATCATTTTACAGTAATATTGTGTTTAAAATAAACAACATTACATTATATTAAAAAAAAACATTAGTTGTAGTTAGCTACCTTTTCTTTGTAGCTTGTACTTTAGCTAACTACATTTACATTTCCTGACAACATGCACTGAAGGGGAACCAGGGTGGTCCTGACTCATCTGATTCTCTTGGCAGGATAAAACAAGCTTTTTAACTTAAGTGAGGCTACTTAACTTGGTAACTTAATATACAGTAAACTAGAAGGACAAAGTTAGTCTTTTTTTTGTTGCACCTGCAAACATCACAGTAAGTCAGACAGCATTTCTGTCTCTGGTGTTGATCACCAGTGATTAAACCCAAACGATCCTAACATCAGCTCATGTCAGAGAGACAGCACTCAACCCTGTTCTCATCATCAGCCACATTCTCAGGGTCAACACGGGGCAGGAAAACCAGAGACTGAGAAGTTTACGGATGATTTCAATGAGGAGACAAACAAAAGCACATAGAGAGAGATAGAGAGAAAAATCATTACAGCCTCTGGAAGCAGTTCAAGTCATTCTCATGTACAGGAGTGTCTGGGGGGCTGTTGTGTGGGTCTTGGCAACAGCGGAGCCCTCGGACCTGCAGGTGGGTTTTACTTCAACCTTCAGCAGTCTCCATGGATAATGCACTCAAAAAACCATATTGTTTTCTCGTCTTTTTAAGGGTGCGTTGTGGAAAAATGTTTCAAATGTGAAGGTTGCTTCATTTGTGATTTATGTCACATTTGATGCTAGTTTAATATCAAATTCAAATATGTCTTGCTTTAGTACAGTGCAAAACCATCCCCAGCCGAAGAGGAAATGTGGACCAGGGGTCGGTAAGGGCCACAGACCTGGGGAATAGAGGGCCTGCGGCCTAGTTGACAGGGGAAAATATTTTGTAATCTCCAGGGTGCAGCTAGTTCAAATTCAGCACTGCTTTTTCTTTACTCCCAGGACAAGAATTTGGTTTCAGTTTCAATAGCTTTTCCAGATGTTCGTTTTACAATTTTTTTTACCCTTTCTCCTTTTTTTCAATGCAGTCCATTGTGAATTTTTGAATACCACAATTAACGTTCATAAATCATGTCATGGACACTTCCCTTCAATCACAGGGGAATATTCTGGAAAGGTATGATAATTCACTGCAAGATGAAGGTTCATGAAAAATCCTTAAAAAAAGCAAGTGTTACTATTTGGCCAAACAATACAGTATAGATAAGAATTTATTAATTGGTTAACTTGGAAAGAAGAAACCATTTTAATCATTAAAAAACACTCCATCTGAACTAAAAACAAACAGAAACGACTAAAAAAAGTTAATTTCTGATTAAAACTCATAAGATAGGAAATTAGAAAGTACATTGACATATATTGAGCATACTCTGTTTGCACAACAAGAAACGACAAAAAACACAAGTTCTGTCATGCATGGATGGAGGCAGAGGAACAAGAGAGGAACATGAGACCTTGGAGACCGCAGTGCATGACCCTCAGATGACCCTGACATAACCGTAGTAAGTGAAAGACAGAACACAGGGTCTCAGAACACACTTACAGGTCAAGCGCTAACACAGCGTAAACAATCATTCAACCCCACAACTTTCTCTGTGACTTTCTCTCTCTGACTATCTATGTTTTCCTCCATTTCTTTTTTTGCTGCTGTCTTCTGGGGCCCCTATGCTGTCAACACCAGCAGTTTCTACCAGGTAATTGATGGGCATAGAAAAATACGTTCTAATTCCATCCCATCAGCTCCTCTGTGTTTCTTTAGACAATGAGCAAGGTTTATATGAGCAAGTATGCTACATTTATATTCTAACCAATAAAACATTATTTTATCAAACTCTCTGTTCTTGTGGTGTACACCTGTAAATAGAGAAAAAGAAAGAAAACCATTGTAAATAGCATTTTTTTATGTTACTTAAAAGTCCGGTTCTGTTTTCATCGTTAAACAAATGGAACATTTTTATCATCAAAAATGTTGTATTAGCTTCATTTGAAACATTGCATCAATCTGTTATTCAGTAAAAATTACAAAAATGTTTTATTACAGTATTTTCTCAAGGTACAGCAGTTATTGTTACTATAAATCCTTATAAATTATAAGCCGTGTTTCAAAAAAGCCAGACAATCAGAACACAAATCCATTCTTCAGAGTTGTCTCTGTGTATTACGCTCAGATAGGAAAAAGTATTTTAACATCAAAAAGTTACACATTTCAGCTTTAAAAGAGGAAAGGATCCAGCAGATCTGATGTTCCTGCAGGCTGTTCCATGCTCAGCTCATGTTGCATGTACAGACAGACTCTCTCATCATTTTAACTTGGAACAGCCAGCAGTTCATGACAAGATGATCTAAGAGGTCTGTTTGGTAAAGTCTTAGCAGTTCTGATGTTTTTCTGGAGCTATAGAATTTTACTCTTTCATTTTTTTGTTAATGACATTTTGTCCACCATGGTAAGTTTTTGTAAGGCTTAAATCTTTTGATGACACAGATAAACCCAAACTAAAAGTTTGCTGTTGACGATTTTGTTGATTGTATGTGTAGACTTCAACCTAAAACTAAGTGACCTCAGGAATCCCTTGCACAGAGAATTGACAACAATCCTTTCAGCCAAACTCACAACAGATTAAATAATGCATGACAGAGGCTCACTCTCTCTTTCTCTCTGACCTGTCAAATGAAAAAGAGTCAAAGCTTTTTATGAAGTCAGTTTGGGGTGAATTACATGTAGAATGGCAGAGAGGTGATTATTTTTTAGCTGTTGGCCTTGAGCAGAGGGAACTTGCTGATAGCCAAACAACTTCATCTGCTTACATGATTATAATTGCTGCACGTGGGACCCCAAACAGTGATGTTGACTCCCTCTCCTCAGATGGGGCACAATGCCCTGGGTAATACACACGGCAGTAAATGATTGGAGAAAGAGAATGGAATTGTTTTTATTAACCACTCACGTTGCATGTAAAGACAGGAAATATTAAAATGAATAAAAAGTTGAATGCATTATCTACACAAAGATTTTAATCAAAATAATTAGCCCGGCCACTACAGGGACCTGTTTTGACCTTTGTGCATTAGAGCGATTAAAAACTTACCTGTGCACTGAATTTGAACCAGCGTGCCTGCAAATATAAACCAAGGGAATAGAGCACTACTACAGTTTCAGTGCAACAGTGATTGCTTCTGACACAGAGAGCCAGGCAGCGTAGCAGAGCAGGGCACGTGTAGCTATGAAGCTAAACTATAAATGACATTTAAACTTAGAACTGTACTGTAATGTATGTGTAATCCTTTAAAGATGTTTAAAGATTAACAGAAATAAATATCGCAACTGCTGTTGTCATTGTCTTATTATTATGGTCAGTCTGATATACAGTACAGAAAATTACACTGATGTATGCTTGAGTATGTGAGATGTGTGTGTAATGCTGAGTTGTTGTTTACATGCCATGCGTTCATGCATTTGTGTTGATCCTGTTCTGTCAACATAACTGACAATGTAACTCTGTATGTGTGTGTGTGTGTTCTGTTCATTCAGTGATTATTTCACAGCTAATACAATTAAATGTACTTTACATTAATACAACAGTTGTTCTGGTCCTTTAATCTGATCTGATTTAATCTGATACAAAAGCTGAAGCAGTTTAATAGCACTGGAAGGGGAAATTATCCATTCCACTCACATACTGTGATCCAGTCCATGTGTTGCATGGTGAAATGCAACCCTTAATATTTTGGCTTCTTGTTCTTGTGGAACAATTTCTGTTGACAGAGATAAAAAACATGAACAGGTAAATTTTGTCTGTTATTTTGTCAATTATTTGTAGAACTGTTGTATAAAAAGCAATATCATACAAACATGCCTACAGGCGACTCGCAGCCATATTGATGTTAAGTGAAATTGTAATCTTAGATTCAAATCTGGGATTTAGAAAAGTTGTTTTGCTTACATTTTACTCTTAAACTTAGATACTTAAAAAGAAAGACACCAAAAGAGATTTATTTTAAACACACCATCAATCAGTGTCTAGAAAACAGACATGATCCTTCTGGTGGGCTGAAATAAACCACCCAAAAACCACTGAGAAAACATTTTAATATACACAATTGTGCTTAAGAAAACCATTTAACCACTGGTTACTTCAATTCTTTGTCTCTATATAAGCAGAAAAGTGTGAGACAGCAGGGTAGTTGTGGTAGACTGTTGGTTAAAGACTTGAGTTGTTATTCCAAAGGCTGTAAGTTTAGTCCCAAGCACAAGTGACCCTTAAGATGTGTCTTTGTGAGATGTTTAATGAATGCTCGCTCCGCGCCATGATCTTCAACAAGGGAGATATGATTACCTAATGGTAAAGAACTTGGATTAAAACCACAAAGATTAAAAGTTCAAACTCAAGTATGGCTGGCCCAGATTTTGTGCTCTATCACAATTGCTTAGAGAGTCATTTAAGCATTGGTGGCTCCAGGGCAACGTCCTTTCAAAAAAGTAAGAGCTGTCGTAACTTAATTGTTAAGGATCTAGGCTGACACCACAAAAGTTTCCTTGTCAATCTCAGGTAAGGCTGACCTAGAAACTTTGAGTTAGGTACTAAATTTAACATTTTCCTTTATCACTATTTTGAGCTGACATCATTATAGTCATCATTTTAGCACAGGTGCCCACGTGCAATGATAGAATGAGTTATTTGATTTGCGGCTGGCAACAAACATCATTAAGTCTTAGATGAAGATGACTTGAAGCCTTTAAAGTGTTCGTATCAGCTTTTAACAATTTATTTTTTAATAAATATGTATAATACTTTTGCATTAAAACCAGTCACAATTAAAAGATGTGCCTAATTTTTGCCATCATGTTCACTAACTAATCGATAAACATAGTACAACAAACTCAAAACCTCAAAATATGAAGAACATAAGACTTCTAATTATATGACCCTTATAAGAGGTAGTTACAGAAATTACCATGTGTTCATCTTTGAGAACTGCTGTTCAGTGTGGTGGTGTTAAAATGAACATGTTAAAATGATCATCTTCAGATGATTGTTCCATCTGCCCGAGCTCATATCTGCAGGTGTACATGCCACCCCATCAACCTCACTATATCCTATAGACAACTGCATGACACTGCACTGATTCCAGATTAGTAACAGTGATAATGTCATGTTAAAGTCAGAATGAACACAAGCACGTCTCATCCTCTGCCTCCCTAATCACCATGTGGGCTTTGATTAGCTGGGTCAGAGATGTGATGGGTGCCATTTTCCAGCCCTGCTGGGCGTCCAAGTAAAATGATTTACCGCACTTACAGCTACTTTCTTATTTTTTTGTCTTTTTCCTCCTCTCATTCCCAATGGTTTTAATCTATTTTTGCTGCCCGCACGCCAGTCGTTTATCATGGGTAGAATGGCTGGAACGTAATCTGGCATTAGCAACCAGTGATTAATACCTCAGGATTAAAAAATTGAAAGCCAAAGTTTGTCATTTGAATAAATCATGACAACATATCACCATTACTACAGATGAAAAAGAGGAATCAGCTCAGGAGGTTAGGAAAAGACAAGCTGATATTGTGAGAGGTCTACGAGAAGGCTGTATTGTAAAAGGTTTAATCATAACAGCGGTACATGGGTTAGGGTAGAACATTCACAGAATGTCTACTGTGGGCCACTACACAGTAACTGTCTCTAACAAGACAGCACGTAATGGCTTATTCGTATCTAATTTCTGGCACAATAAGCATACATTTCACGAGTTTAGAGCTTTATGCTTTAATATTGTGTTTTAATTATTAATTGTTTATATTTTAAAATGTACTTTAAACTTTGATTTATTTAAACTCAAACAAAAATATAAATTAAAATATAAAACAAACTTGACAGCATCAGTTAAACTTCACACGAGGTACAATAACTTCTACATTGTTAGGCTGAATAAAATACATGACCCAGACTGGTTGTGTAAGATCTGGTGTGATACTCTTCTCTCTTGGCTGGTTTTGGCAATGCTAACCAGACCAAAGGTGATTTCCCTCTATCTAAGACTTACACACACATTCTTTGCCACAGGCCACTGGTCAAACTCCCCACCTGTATAATTTATGACACACACTCACTACAGCCTCTGTCTGTTTGTGTGTGTGTTCATAGACTCTCCTTTTTCACAGCATTAAAAAAATATCAACACAGCCAAACTACTGCTGGAATAAAGCAGAAGGACAAAGTGAAGAAACTACCTTGTTCCTCAATGGAAATTTTCTATATTTTTACAGTAATGACTGTGGTATTTTGGTGATGTGTTAGAGGAGTAAGAAAAAACACAAAGTAATTGGGAGTAAACGTCCGTTCATACTCTCAGATTTAGGTTTTTGTGTCATCTTGTCCTTCTCTTGGGATTAGCTACTATGCTAGCCGTCCATATTGGAATGTTACATTGACACACTCAACATTAGCCATCCAGCTGAGCTTTAGTTCACACTCAAGTGACCACATGCTAAAGAAACATTAGGGACCATTTAAAAAGCACTTAAAGAAGTAAATCCCTCTTGGCAACATAAAGTTCAATTAAGCAAACAACTTCTTTGCTAGTTAACCTGCTCCACGCCTCACAACTGATCAATAAGATCATAAAACCAGCACTAAAAACTAGCAAAAGGTGCACCTGAAGTTCCTGTATTGTTGACTTAAAAATAACAATTAAAGTGCAGAAGAAAGAAAGAAAGTTAAGCTGTGAACCAGAGAAAAGATGATGGCACCTTTTCAGTCCACATGGTGCCTTTACTGTTAATGTGAGCATTAGTGCAGAACGTCTCTCTGGACTGCTGCACTTCTCTAGCTTAATTATTAAGAGTGCTGGCTAATGAACTGCAGTATTACTGAGGTGATAATCGCTGTCTTGGTAGGTGCATTAAGTGATGTTCTGAGAAAGAAAGAAAGAAAGAAAGAAAGAAAGAAAGAAAGGGAAACTATCACCCAGCACATCTGCATCACTAAAGCTTCTGTTAAAGACAGAATCATCTAGAAAACTCAATAGTCGTATATGTGTACAAACATCTGATAAACATCCTACAAACAGCAGATTCACATACATTTGTAATCAAAAACGTTGTGAAACCATCTGCTGAACGTCACTTAAACATTTGTCAGGGGGCATTTTTATCATCAGCGACCATACGCTGCAAAATGAGCATCTCCCAGCTAAACACACACATATGGAATATGTTTTGCAATCAGTGTAAGAATTACAGGTCAAGTTTGAAATGCCAGACAGCTTTATTAAATCTCTCTCATCCAACACTAAGAAAGAAGACATGTGACCACATCATGCTATTCTGCTAACACCAGCCATATAGCTCTGTGCGTGAGAGCGCTTTCAAACAAGCATACGTGACCCAGTTCTGTCCACAGTCTTAGACTTGGCTTTAATGTATGTGGTGTGTGTGTCGGTGTAAAGGCCAGTGTTTGCTGTGTGTTTTACAGACTGTGGGTCCTGTCAAAATAAGGGGCCCCTCTGCGTGGGTTTGACATTTTAGCAGCCTGCTATTGGCTCCTCCTGCAATCTTTGCACACGCATGTACTCGCAACTTCCCACGATGCCGCTCTCTGTTTCCGCCTCCCGTGGAAACGCTCTGGTCTCATTTACCCATGAACCCCAGCTTCCAATCCCCCCTCACCCCCACCCCCCAACATCTCTGCAACGGCCGATTGTATTTTTGATGTCCAGAGGGGCAGCGCTCCGATTCATCATCTTTTAATATGACATCTCACATTTATCACTTGGGTGTTAAAACACGCAACGGCCATCGAAAATGAGCTTCATTAGCCGGATATTGTGGCTGTAAGTACGCCGCTAATTAAATTCAAACAGACTACGCCGACCAGAGAGGCAATTATATTATATGCACACAACATGATGAAGTATTCCTTGCTCTGTTAAAGAGGCAGCACAGCATGCAAATATTTGTGTGTCGTTGACCCCTCAAGCGGTCTGACAGAGCCAGCCCAGGCATTGCAGTCTGTTTGATTGTGTTAATTTGGGTTTTTGAATAATATATCAGGGTTTCCTCTTTCGCAGCCTGCTTGTGCAATTAAGCACTGCCAGGGTCCAGACGATTACAGGCTGTGACATGCACACCTTACTGAACGCGAATTTCTAAAGTCTCATTGTTTAATCTCATCTCTGAGGCGCTTTGGGGATGGTAAGTGAAAATTATAGTTATTCACTTTGATGTAATGAATTGTTTTAAGATGCAAGTACTGCCTATCAGACTACCCATTCCCGTCCATCAGTAAATGCAGAACAGCCTTAGTTAACATTCCTAAACGGATCTCGGAAACATTAGCTAAAATGTGGCTTAATTGAAGCCTGAAAAGCTCATAAAGGACTAAAATAAATATCTAATCCCACACAGAATCAACAGTCCCATAAAACAAAAATTGTGTAGCAATTAAAAGCTCCGCTTTTACTTTTCTCCTCATACAGCACTTTTGACAGGAGCTTAATGACTTTTCCACAGTGGAGGGCCCCAGGAATGTGTGGGCTGGGCCCCGGGTAAAGGAGCGGAGCAGGACCAGGATGGCCACAGATGTCACGCCGCGGTCTCTCTGTCTCTTTTTCCAGTCCATTGAGCTTGTTACAGCCGCTCTCCACACGCACCCTGCCTCCACATCCTCTCTTGAACACAGTTCTCTCTGCGTGAGGTGAGAGACTGGGGGGCCGCTGGAAATGGTTTGTGAAAAGGGGCTCCCAGGGGTCACATGGAGACTGACGAGAAAGAGAAAAAGAACAACCCAACACACCTGCAGGACGACCAGGCGCACGCTGAATGCCCGCAGGGGCCAGTGCTCTAGCCTGTCTTGTGGATCGGTGGTCCAGTTGTCATGCACTTTTGCCCCATTCTTCCCACGTCTCTCTCATCTTGGCCCTCGTTCATCTGCACTGGGCACCCCCCAAAATCAACAGCACCTCTTGGGCACAGCCTCCCATTAAAGACATCTGTGCTAAGGCGATGAGCAGATAAATCATTTTTGCAGAACAATTTTGATAAATGAGCTGTTCGCTTTGGAGTACCTGCGCTTCTGCGTTTCTTTACCCTAGTGGTCTATGGTTTCTGTTTCCAACATGCTGCAGGCTTATTTTAAACCCATGTATATACCCATACACACACAGACACACATACATGCCAAACCCACCTCCTGGCAACAGCAAAAGTAGAGGATGTTGGAAAGATCTTTTAATAAAGAAATGGTTTTAACTAAGTATTGTATTGTGCTACAAGCAGAGAGTTATTTGACAAGTATAACTTAAGGTTAACTTTAACATCCCAGTTTTGGCATAAAATAAACCACACATGTAGGAAAATAGTCTTGTGAATAAAAGAAGTACTGGTGAAATAAATTAAAGATATAATATTTAATATGAAATATGTAAGGTTAAAATAAATCTGTATCGTTTTTATTTCAGAAAGATTGTCATAAAAGTATAGTATTTAAGCAAATTATTAATTCATTAAATACTTAAAATATTTTATTTGTGAATGTATACCAGTGTCAGAAATTAATTAAAAAGTTCTATTAAGGAGTGATTTCACCCTATGGAATATTTTTAGGGGCTGTCTCTCATCTTATACGAGTTATTTTTCCAACATGTAACACCCAGCATGTTGGCTATTTACAGTGTGTCAAATGCTTAATATATTTACTAAAATGGTTATTACAGTGTCTAAACAAAACAGAAACAGAATATAATATTATGAAACATATCAGATGATTTTATTAATTCAATTCTTTAAAAATCTGGGGCATTTCTGCACCAAGCCAAAGTAATTTCTGAGACTGGTGTGTGTGATGTACAGTAACATTTGTGTGTAGTAAACAGAAATACGCAAAATAGCTGACAGTCATAACTTACCTTTCTGTTTCAATTGACAATGCTATTTAATGAGCATTAAATCACTTTATAATGTGCCTCATTATCTGAAGACCTAAGAACAAGATACTTCACCACAGCAAGCTAAAAACTAAACAACAAAACAAAGAAAATTCTGTCAGTCTAAAAGTTTTGAGGGCTTTGGAAAAACAGCCAGCACAGTCATTTAATGAAAGTTGATGGCACACTTATGCATTTTAAATGACTGCTTTTGTTCACCAGTTCAATTATCCAGGACAATATAACAATCATAAAATAAATTAGGCTTTGCGCTTGAGGGAATTCATGAGGTATCTTTGATGTAATAAAATCAAACAAATATCTAATTAACCGTAACCATTATGTTATGGTTTACAGTTCTTATTAATCGTTGTTAATGGAATAAATCATTAAGCACTACTCAAAGTAGCGATCCACCTAACCCAAATTAAACAAGATTTCCTGAAATATGAGCAGCACGTGTTTGAGTGTAAAGTGTCTGAGGACCATCAGGGGTCCATTCTGTGCTGCTTGACATGTTGCTTTTATTGGTCCTGTGCAGGGAAGCACAAGCCTCCTTCAGACAACTGTACACTGTTGATTTAGCTTTTTCTATTATAATATATAAAGACAAAACATTAAAATTCAGTTGGATTACAAGAGCTTGTTTTCAAGGTGTCTCAGGTCAGATTTCAAGAAAATCTGTTAATTGGCCAGGTAGTCTTAAATCCAAATGTACCTTAGCAATGAATTGTGAATACGTCAATGAAATATGAATATACACAGTATCCTGAAAGAAGAGAAATGTGCACATGACAGACTTTATTAAAGACTGCATGCTGGTTGTAGAGAACTTGTGCCACTTAGACACACCCGCATACCTGCACACACAAAGATACAGTTTGTCTTCAGGGATTTTTTTGGGAAAACAGAAAGATGTTTCTCATTTGAAAACAAAAGTAATGATGAGTTATAAGACGGCAAATCAACAATTCTGCCTAATTTCTAGGTCACTACTCAAATGTAAACAAATGTTTTCTTCATTTCCTTCTAAACAGAAGATGTTCTTTAAAAGATCTCAGATCATGTTGGGATCACATGGTGTCAGGTTTTACATTGTGTTTATTTAGCCAAGTTTTGCAAAATTACAAACTTAGAGTATTACAGGCAGACGTGAGTTTTGCACAGATGTGTAAAGTACAAACACATGCAGACAGTACAGCGAAGATACTAAGAAACTCTTAAATTAATTTTTTGTTCATTTTAAAATGTAACTTTTAACTTTTTGTTCATTTTAAGTTCATAATTTTAAAATGTAACACTCAAATAAAGTGAATAATATAGATTACAATATTATTATAAAGACATACAATTTACCCACAATGCCTTTATCATTTAATCAGCAATTAGGAGCCAAAATACAATAATTTATAGAATACATTTAATGTACCATAAAAACCACCAGATCCAATTTCCCATACCTGAGTAAAAACTACATTTCTAAAACAAATAAACAAACTCTGTTTCTATTACAATTCAGTATGTATTAACATTGTCCTTTTCTCCCCAGAATCATCTTTGGGCCTGTTGTGTCTGTAACCGGCCTGTGGCAGCAAACATATTTGCAGTGTGTGCAGTGTGTACTACAGACAGCAAGTGAGCAGTCTGCTTCTGTGAACTTTCTCCACCAGAGGCCTGTGGTTTGTTGTCCTACACTATATGCTAATGGCATCATAATGTTATTTAGATCAATCAATCCTCTTGAGTCCTGCTGCATGACTGGAGCTGTGCGGTAAGGTCAAGAGCAGCAGGGGGGTGGGGGGGTTGAATGTGAGCAACATCGCTACAGCGCTAAGCAGCCCCCAGGAGGAGCAGGCTTTCTCACTTTGACTCTCTCTTTATCTGCCTGTCTCTCTTTCTCCAGCTCGCTCTGCATCTTCACCTGATTGGCCTTCGCACCTCTATCGAATGAGGAGTGATGCGAGCTGTCCCACAGACCCTGCTGGGATCACAGTGACCAGTGACACACTCCACCAGAGCAAAGCATGCTGGGAGCCTGTGAGTGTACCGATCACGCTCATTTGTGTGTTTACATAAGAATCCCCCCAAAAATACCTTTGGCTTTTTATTTTACTTTATGAATTTACGTCATGCAAATACAGTCAGGCAGTGATAGTTTTAGTATATCTGTAAGGGATAATGTACAGTCAGCTGGTCATTATCACAAAATAGGCCCTGAGAGGGTGATGAGTCCTGGGGTTTACTGTAATAATAACGGTAGATTGTGCATTATTTTAGATAATACACAAGTTAAATGTAAATCGGAGTATAAATTATTTGATTATGTGAGAAGACAAATACTGCAACGTGCTACTAGAGACATGAAATTAACACAGTGTTGCTGTCAGCAACAAAGATCAAAATACCAGAGTCCAGATGTCATCATGTGAAAATATTTTTTTGACCAATCAGAATAAATTAAACTAAAAGAAAGAAAGAAATTATTGATATACCATTAAAAAGTAAGTTTAATAATAAGAAAACATTTGCAGTATTATAATTCCTGTATCCTCCATTATAAAGAGTTATTACAGAGTTAATATAAACCAAAATATAATTAGCAATTTGGAGATTCGCATATAATGACTCTCCTTAGAAGAATGGATTGGTGTTATAATATTACAATCAATATTCATTAGTGATGAAATGCACACGCTAGTATCCTCTGCTAACATTAGCATAGTGTGATAAATAATTTGTGAACAAAAACTTTTTTCATATTGACTTCAATTTGTCTTGTGCATTAAAAGCCTCTGGTTTCTTACAAAATCACACACAGGAATTAATTTCACAGTTGCTAATGATGTTAGAATTACAGGCATTAATACACAACACGTAACATATGGACCTGGTCACTTAGACAGGTGTCAGCAATTTAGAACAGCTAGTCCCTATTTTTCATGCTCTGCAGGGCTGAAATCAGGACAGCGAGACGATCACATGCGTTTTGTAATGAAAGCATAATGATATGTATGTGTAGATCATGGCATGATGATACGGTTTTACAGAGGTAAGCTTGCAAGATTGCAACACATCTCTACAATTCGTACAGCCATCAGGTGAAATGCTTACAAGACTCTCACCACTTACAAATCACAGAATGTGTCCAAACAGAAGCGCACACACACACACACACTCCAGACTTCTGCGACAAACCACACGTATACACACACTCAAAACACACAAAAACTCCAACAGCCTCCCCAGAGGCCCATACGAGTTCTCAGTACTATCCTGTCTCCCTTGACGATTCAGTTCACCAGGTGTTGTCTGCAACAGGCAATTAGTAGAATAGGTGTACCTGTCAATCACAGGGGCTGGAAGATTAGCT
>JAZGTI010005274.1:0-25778 GCA_036877585.1 Botia kubotai | reverse complement strand
AGTTAACAGAGTCCACCTGTGTGTAATTTAGTCTCAGTATAAATACACCTGTTCTGCTCAATCCATCATCCAAAAATGGAACAAAGTATGCCACAACTGCAAACCTACCAAGACATGGCCGTCTACCTAAACTGACAGACCAAGCAAGAAGAGCACTGGTCAGAGAAGCAGCCAAGAGGCCCATGGTCACTCTGGAGGAGCTGCAGAAATCCATAACTCAGGTGCATGAATCTGTCCACAGGACAACTATAAGTCGTGTACTCAACAAATCTGGCCTTTATGGAGGATTGGCAAGAAGAAAGCCATTGTTGAAAGAATAGCATAAGAAGTCCCATTTGCAGTTTGCCACAAGTCATGTAGGGGACACAGCAGACATGTGGAAGAAGGTGCTCTGGTCAGATGAGACCAAAGTTGAACTTTTTGGCCTAAATGGGAAGCGTTATGTGTGGAGGAAAAGTAACACTGCTCATCACCCTGAACACACCAACCACACCACACATGCTTTTCTTCAGCAGGGACAGGGAAGCTGGTCAGAGTTGATGGGAAGATGGATGGAGCTAAGTACAGGGCAATCCTGAAAGAAAACCTGTTGGAGGCTGCAAAGGACTTGAGACTGAGAAGGAGATTCACGTTCCAGCAAGACAATGGACAAGAGCTACAATGGAATGGTTTGGATCAAAGAATGTTCATGCGTTAGAATGACCCAATCAAAGTCCAGACCTAAATCCCATTGAGCATCTCTGACAAGACTTGAAAATTGCTGTTCACAGACGCTCCCCATCCAATCTGGATGAGCTTGAACTATTTTGCAAAGAAGAATGGGCAAAAATTTGTATACTCTAAATGTGCAAAGCTGGTAGAGACATACCCCAAAAGACTTGTAGCTGTAACTGCAGCGAAAGGTGGCTCTACAAAGTATTGATGCAGGGGGGGGCTGAATACAAATGCACACCACACTTTTCAGATTTTTATTTGCTTATAATTATGAAAACCATATATCATTTTCGTTTCACTTCACAATTATGTGCTACTTTGTGTTGGTCTATTACATAAAATCTCAATAAAAACATTTAAGTTTGTGGTTTAAATGTGACAAAATGTGGAAAAGTTCAAGGGGTATGAATACTTTTGCAAGGCACTGTAACTCAAAGAGAAGTAGTAGTCTAAGATGTGCAGCATGTCTCCAGCAGGACATGCTGAGCAAAGATCAGTCAATTTTTAGACTGGATTAGTTAGACAAGCTCTCTTTATTTACTTATCAGAATACATACATACATACGCATACATATTTTTTTATTTCTGTTTTACTTCTGTAAATGTGATACATTTTAAATTACGTGTTAGCATTAGAGTGCCATCAACTAGACAAAGAAATATCTGAGTTAGAGGGGAAATTACTTTCGCCAGCCATGGGGTCCAATTACTCCATCACCCTGATCATTGAGAAAACACCACTGAGCCAGGTGACGGCACACAAATAAAATACAGATATACTCTTTATTGAATTTAATTATATTGAATTTTTTCATTAGAAAATTGTGTTTGTCTAAAGGAATCACAAATCGGGAAATCTCTAAAGATCATCCTTTTAAAAATAAGGGACAAATAAGTATAGTGCTCTATACTTAAGCACAGTGGATTATGGATCAGCTCATTTTTTGTGTATTTGTAACCAAACAGTGAAACAAAGGCTTACAGGAAATCATTTGGTGCCCACTAAAAAGAAAACTAATTTTGCTTAGAGTTGAAGTTAAAGAGTTCTGACTGAAAGACTGCAGAGCCTTTTTCTCCTGGAGAACAAGTCCTGTTATATCGTATAGCAAAATATGTCAATTCAGGGACTGTTGGAATGGGTTATGACAGCTATGTGCTTTCATCTCAGAGGAATGCAGAAGAAGTCTAGTTAACCCCTGTATGCTTGAAACTGGCTCAATGTAAGCTTTGAAACCAAGCTCGCCCACCCAGCAAATTCTTGGAGAGGGAACTCAAACCCAAAACATTTAGCTGCATGTATGCAACCACTAGCATGATACTATTTACCAAACCTCAGAACTCTAAAGTTGATTGTGTGATCCAAGCACATGTTTCCATTCTGCAGAAAAAGCCCTGGAAGTTTCCGTACTGACGGGTTGTGGGAGATTGCAGTGCAGTATGGGGCAGAAAGCATCTGACTGGCTCACAGCCAAGTCTAGAGCTTGAGGATCTCAAGCAGGTCCGGATATTGTGCAGACAAACCCAGTTAACTCAGAGGTCATGCCCTCAATTATCGTGTATGACCGCTTGAACTTCAAACATGTTAGGAGATCTTGTCATTTTGTATAAAATTCACCTCTCTTCTTGAAAGATGCCTTTTTTAAAGAAATAGGTTGAGGGTGCATATGATCCTGTTGTTTTATTACATTCACATTTATGCATTTAGCAGACACTTTGCATTCAAGGTATACATTTTTATCAGTATAGTATGTGTGTTCCCTGGGAACAGTACTCACAACCTTTGTGCTGCTAACACAATGCTCTACCTATTAAGCTATAGGAACTTAGTCTGTTGTTTTATCTGTTTGACTGATTTACATGTTTCTCTGCCCCAAAAAGCATTGTGACATTTTGCCACATTCAAAAAAATTATTGTCACTGTATTAGATAACAACATATTAAACCAAATCTGCCAGGAAATTATGCTAGACCTTTTTTAAGAACTCTCTTCACTTTTCTAGGCCATTTTTGCATGCCATTTAATGGTCCTCAAGGTCAAAATACCTTTTTTTTATTTTGATCTGTATAATTGTCATTTATTATTATTATTATTATTATTTTTTAATTTTCAAGTAAAATCTACCAAACATTTTTATAGCATGTTATGACTGAAATTGTGCTTGGGCTATCTACTGTTAAAATAATTATAATTATTGTTTGTTTGTTTTTGGTTGATGCTAAGATTGCATAAGTGCTTAAGCTTCCATTAATCCATAAACATCTACAATGAAAATCAGAGCAGAGCATATCCAAGGCTGTGTTGTAATAAAAATATCTTTCCTTCCCTATTGTTCTGGCTAAATCATATGAGACTCTCAGTATAAATGGTGGAACTAACTTAATTATGAAAATCCTCTCTACTGCCTTGACAATGGCCTGCGGTAACTGGGGAATAAAAGCTGTAATCCATACAGTTGTGTGTATCGATGTGTGTGTGTGTGTGTGTGAGATACCATACCCATCAGGCTTTTCCACAACTGCATGTAACATAAATGCATTTTGTATTTATCTATTTTTTAATAAAGTGTCTTATATGTGTCTGTTCAAGAGAGAGAGAGAGAGAGGGGAGAGAGAGGGAGGGGGGTAGAGGAGATAGAAAGAAAGATGTGGATGGGATTGTTGATATATAAGAAAGAGAAAAGGAAATGCCACAGACATCACCCTCTGTGGCTCATGGGTGTCCATCAGAGTTTGTGTGATGACATCACTGTCAGGGGTGGTGTAGAGTCAGGAACTTGTGTTTTATTAGCAGACACTCAGCATGAATCAGATGCCTAAGAGTTTTTAGTGGTTGGCTTGATGTTGTTCCCATTAAAATGGGAAGTATAACATTTCCTACTTCTGTTTAAGCATGGTCAGTCGTATAAAGCATTTCACTGCGTATCATACTGTGTATGTTTCTGCATGTGACGAATAAACTTTGATTTGATTTGAAGTTGTGGCAAGAAATATTGAAGACCTTGTCTCTTAAAAACAAAAAGGCCAATAGGCTTTAGTTTGCATCAAAGCTATAAGCCATAGTATTTCAGAGGCAAGTGTTATTGAGGGAGGGAATGCTGCTGTTCTGGAATGTCAATTTGGATATGCCCCTGAGTGCAAGATGAATCATCAGTATTATTGGTCTGTTTCTTCAATAAGAATATCAGTATATCCACTAAAAGGTAATTTTGTCAAAGTTGGGCATACACTTTCATATAGAGAGCCTCAAAGCTAATGCCTATTAACTAAAAGCCACCTATCTGCTCATCAAGTTTGATGATTTTGATTTTACAGTGGTCTACAGAACAAATGACAAAGCTTTTTCTTTTGTTCTTCTCTCCCCTTCTGAGCTTTTTAAGAGCAGACGCGTAAATGCTGGAAAATGGATAACAGAGAATGAAATTTGCAAAGACTCTCTTATGACACAAGCATACACTGGCCTGCTAAACTCAACCTACAGAGAGACATTGAGGGCAACATGAAAGCAACTGTTACATTTCATAATCTGTTTATTTATCTAGTGAATTTATCTCTTTAATTTCTGCACAGCAGCATACAGGGGATTGTGACAAAATATAAATAAGAAAATTCAACAGTGTTTCTTTTTTCTCTTTTAATTTAATTACAAACCTCAGTTAAAAGTGGCAAATTTTCTTCAACATTTAATTCTCAGTCACTCTCTCACGCTTCCCAAGAATGTAACATTGAACAGCAACTTAAAATGTGATATTGTTAATTATTAATATTATGTACAGCTGTCAGCTATTAGCAAACAATCCTTAGAGCTTATTGGGATTCACTTCTCATCTGTAGAATTCACTGAAAAAAAATACAATTATGTTATACAAAGATCAAAAATACTATTATAAACCCTTGTTATAAATGGTACACTATATTAATAAACTGCTGTTGACATTTTACATCTAAGTACAAAATTCTGGTGAGGTAGTTCCCTCTGAAGTCACTTTTTGACAGTAAAATACTGAAAAGACTTAAATCACTTAATTCTTTTCCATTTTTCGGTAATTATTTACAATACAGCAAATCTATGTTCCTTCATTAAAATTAAATTCCTTTGGTAAACATAACTGTCAGGAATGTGCAGTCCTGCAAGAATCAATTGTACATTCACAAAACGTTTGCATCCTTTTATCTTTTTCTGTTTTGGGATTTATTCTTGTACATAATGCAGAGGGGGCAAATGCATTGTTTTACGAAAAGCTTTTTTATTTAAAACATTCATTTGTGCTGTATTTCACCGTGGATCCTTATGAACTAATGTTTTTTTTTCATAAATCCTTTTTCCTTCCCCCCGCTTGCCCACCCGGGCTGTGTTGGAGAAAGGTGAACTTTGTGAGAAGATCATATCAAGCTAAAGAGAGGCATCCAAAGGTTTTCTGTTCTCTCCAGTGTGTTCCCCTACTTGGGGTGTAAACATCGAAACGGCAGCTCAGAGTCATTTTTAAAAATCTGGGCGCCTAGGGACATGTTACATTCGATTGTCGATGTTACAGTCAGTGTATTGAGTATGGAGTAAAACTAATAAGCAAAATGTACTTACTTAAGACCTTACTAAATATTTTCTAGAGCTGCTTCACTTTGTCAGTTTAATGTTAATGGTAATCAGTTATTTACATGTAATATGTGTAACATGGCACTGTAATGTAAGATGTTACCTAGCCTACGTCTGGCTCTGTGGGGTTGGAAACAATTTGGCTAATTATGAAGTTATGCGAAGCACATGAACGCGCAACAGAGCATCTATTGTGTTGCTCTGGGCGTCCGTGCGCGTATTAAATGTCAGAGCCTGGAGGGAAGGAAAATATGGAGTGGACGGTTAAGGGAAGAGCGGAATAGTTCAGTTCAAAGACCTGTCGAATAAAAGAATACATGTGGAACATTTTTAAAATAGATTAATGGCAAACATAAACTTTGGTTTATGACAAAAATGAGGTGCAAGCTTGGCTTACAGTAAAGAAAATACTTGAGTTAAACAGAAGAGCATCCCCTCTGATGTATATATACCAACATTCATGTTTCCTATTTTAAACAAAAATAGCCATTTTTATTTATAATTTCACAAACACATAACTATTAATATGACTTTTCAATGAGTAAACTTCTAAACCTATGCGTGAAAAAGAAAAAAATAGCTTTTTATGAATAAAGTATGCAATAAACTATGGAAATAAAAGTATCTATAAAAATATAAGAGATTTTTTCTTAGAAACATTGATATTTTTTAACTGCTGTAGCCTAGTAGTTAAGACTTGGAAAGCCGCAATCAGAACAGTCATTGGAAAGAATTGTTCAGTGCAATAAGTCTATATTTACTCATCAGTCTTTTAGAAGATTTTCACTCGCTTACCACCCACAGCTCTGCCTCCCTTAAGCACTCTCTGGGCAGGCTGGTCTTTGGAGAGAGGGCAGTATTTTATTGTATGCGCGTTATCTCCGTTGGCGCTGCATAAGGGGCATGTGTATGCCCGCAGGATGGGGCACACCACCCTTCCGTCCGGGGTTTTCAGAACGTGGGAGCCGTAAACCTCCTCGGGCGCCCCGTTATTCCGACAGAAGACGCAGATCTTGGGCTCCTGTTTATTCCGCGCAGCCGGTTTTCTCATCTTTCTCTCCACACCGAACAGATCAAATCCTGCGTAGCTCCCTCCGATGCCGATCTCCCGCTCCGGAGAGGAGGACAGCAGCCCCCCTGTGCCATGGTTCTGGTTCTGGAAAGGGTTCAGGATGGAGAAGCGCTCTTTCAGGTCCAGGATGGAGATGGAGTTTGTCGGGGGGCAGCAGCAAGAGTCCTGTTGTCCTCCGCTTTCGCCTTTACCACCAGCCGCGATTACGCACGGGCAGGGAGGAGTGTCATCCAAGCCCAAAGTAGCTTTAAGCGACTCCGTGATGGAATTGGGACTCTGGGGGACGCTGTGCTTGTTGTTCTTCGTTACCAGCGTGGACAGCCCGAGATAGTCATTCCAAAAATTAAAGGTGTAATCGTACGAGGTGCGCGCACTCAAGTAGTTGTGGTTAAAAAAATCCATTTCTTCCTCTACAAGGATGTTACCTGTGATGAAAACAAATGTACAGATAAATTCCGTCTCTGGTCTCCAGGATCTAAATGGGTCAATTCCAGTGCCTTTCCTGTGTGTCTGCGTCTGAAGAACAGGCATCTGGTTATAAGGCTTCAGAAGAGTCAGAAGGAGGGCGGGGCTCTTTTTCAAGCCAAGCTTCTGAAGAGCAAATCCACAGCATGTTTTCTCCTGCCTGACCAGTAGATTAATGTTCACCGCAGTGGAAAGAGACGAGCTTTGTGATGGCGAAAAGTAAAACTTTTCCCAATAGATGCTGCTTTCCGCTTAACAGAGAAAGCGCGTTTGTCAATTAGTGTGTGTATTCAGGTATCAGTTCTTCTTATTTTGTACGTTGTTTCGCACCACTCTATGAGTATACAAGCTAGTGTCTTGCAGTACATACATTTTTACCATGATAAAAAGTGCTTAGATGCATGGCTACATAAAGTAGTTTCCTAATGCGAGCTCTCGTTCAACAGATGCCATATCAAATGTTTCGCGGACAAAATATAAAGCGAATTGACCATTGTAATTATTTAAAGATCATGCATTACATTCGATTTTCTTTTGTGCTCAGCGACACATCAGGTAGTGTCACATTAGCTCGTCTGATGTGAGGTAATGTGCTCTGTGCGCACTGTTAAGGGTTTACATGCAGTGGAGCTGTACACGTGTGTCATTAGAAAAAGACATGCTTCTTTGTTCCTTGAAAACATGCCATGCGCGCCCCTGTGGGCCTGAGAGAGTCCTTTATACTGGTACAACACCAGTGTCATGTTAGTTACGTTTAGGTTTGGGTTAGGTCTCAACATTTGTAACTTTAATCTTAATTACACCAGTAGCATGTTTTTTGGGAATGACGTCACTTCTTTATATTCCTTATATTCCTTAATATTAATAAACCCTTTCCCTTAATATTCTTTTCAGTCTCTGTGACTTAATTTAACAGGTTAACATTGAAGCAATAAGGCACAATTGTATTACAGAGTTGGAATGTACTTATCAGAAGTGTGACTGTTCTATGTAATATAATTGTCTGTGGTACATCTGACACCCAACAAAACACATTTTTTATATTCTATAAACAATCCAAACTAATGGCAGGAGTACTGGTCAAAGCTACACATTAATGAGAAAATCTGAGCATGTAAAAAAATTGCATTTACTCATGTTTCATATCTCTGCATTTTATTGTTATAATCAGTACAATTCATAATCAAGTCAGTAAGTACAAACCTGTACTTCAGTGTTAAGCATTTTTGTGTAAAAAGGTTAAAATAAACATCTCTCTGAGAACTGCAAATATGGTTGATTGTACTCAGTTGCAAATATTATGATGTCAAAAAACAGTACACATAATTAGGCTGCTTTGAAGGGGAAAAATGGTCGTAGCACATTCATTTCAATTAAGATGAAACTCAGGATTCTCTTTTACTACTGTAAATGGGCCAGCATAGATGTCAGTAGATTTGCTCAGTTGGGGCCTTGCCTCTGTGTGAAAGGCTGGGATGGTCATTGTTAGACAGGCACTTGGCTCAAAGCAAGGCCCACTGAGCTGTTCTGGATTCTGTCCACTCCAAAAGCCCTTGTCCAAAAATCACACTGCCCAGAAAGACATGTAATGAATGTCTTGCCAAATTAACTCATCTCTGGCTAAACAAAAAGCTAATTTGCATTCTTGTATTTCGCTCAAGACCCCTTGAAGCGATGGGGCGGGGATTTGCAGGACACAGGTGCACACCAGCTGTTTTAAGTGCACATAAATAACAGCCTGGTCTCTCGTAGACCATCTCTGTAATTAATTGTGCATTTGTTGCAAGTTATTAATTGAATGTTTTTTAAAAGAAAAAATATATTCACATTTCATGTAGTCGTGCAATTAGTTGCACTTTTAGTTTGAGGCTTTGTGTCAAAATACCCGATGCATGCAGTACCTTAGTCATACCACTAAGGGTCTATGTGAACTCAGAGGAGCTCCTAATTGGCATGATGTCATTGACTGTTCTGGAGCACTGCAGCTTGTACAAGTTCTAAGAACAATACTGTAAACACACTTAAGCCAGGCAGACACTTTGGTGATGGTGAGCCACATTCACACATTTGAAATTGAAACAGTGGCTAGCAAATAAAAACAATCTCTAGCCTTGTTCCGTGCTCCTACTGGTTTTTAATTTGACTTCATCATAGGAGAAGCCACACTGAACTGTGACTCAACATTTCAGAACATTATCAGAGCAAAAATCGGATCACAATGGTCATTAGTCATTCCTATAGGTCATTTGGAAGAGCATTGCATTAACAGTGCAAAGGTTGTGAGTTCAGTTCCAAGAGAACACGTCCCTGCTGGTAAATTGTATGCTTTGAATGCAGTCTAAGTTGGTTTGGTTAAAAGCTTGCCAAATGCATAAATGTAAATGCTATTGGCAAACATGTTAAACTAGCAATCAAAGACAACAGAGTTTGGCCCAGGATTACAGAAATCTTTTAAGATTTTTAAAATTTGTCTCAGACAGCCAAATCGAACAGCATGCACTTGGCTTTGGCTCGCCATGGCCCTGCCTGCAGTACACAGGGCACAAATGTGTGGTAGAATATTAATTGACAAGAGAATCTTGGTCATTGCTACTGTATCATTTTTCATGTCATAATCATGGGTTAATATACTGGATAAAATATTTTTAAGACTAAAGGAAATTAGGTTTAAATTAAAAAAATTAAATTGTTTTTATCACAATTAATTGAACATAGGGTGAATTTTTAATAACTTCTTAGATTTGAGCTGTAGTTTTCTTCCGTCCACATGAAAGACTTTTCATCTTGCTTTTAATAATATCCCTAAAATGAACAGGGCTGTTTTCATATTGACCTCAGGTATGGCATGTTACCAACAGGTTGTAAGAACACTGTGAAATTTTGTGTTATTAATTGGTTTGAGCAATAATATCAGAAATCTGTATAATAATCAGATTGTAAAAGAATATCACAAAAAGAATGTCTTCAAAATAATTTCAGAATAGCTCCTAACAGAGCAATGGATCTCGTTTTCAGCTATGATTTGGAAACATGCACCTGTATTTTAGATTATTGCAGAATTTCTGTTTGAAATTTCTGTTGACTCAAAATCACCTGAGCTCAGGGGCATCGATGATACTTAAAAGGAATATAACAAGGGACCTCTAAGTAATGACAAAAGATTCTAAGTAATAAAGACGTCCATTAGCATTCCCTGCAGGGAGGATTTTACCCAGCGTAAGAGTATGATTTCTGTGGATAGCAGTGTTTCCTGCCACAGTGTGGGCAGGGGCCACATTCAGGTGCGTTGTGGTACAAAAGGGCTTCCTTTTTTCTGATTAATTATTTTCCTTCTGGAATGTGGACATTAGGCTCCTCAGCACATCTACCATCATCAGCCACTGTACGTCTAATTCAAAGTGGAGGAGAGTTATCTGAATGTCTGCCAGTATAGAGGATTAGGTCTATTTAAAAGAATAGAATGCCATACCTAGCTGCTCATCTGAGCAGAAAGGAGTAAAGAAAATGTGTGAATTGTGTACATTTGTTAAGAAATGCATTGTTGACTTTTGACCTTTTGGCACTTGTTGAAATTGTGGGCTGTGTTGTAGGTTGAGGTAATGCCCAGGACACACTACGCCGATAGTCGGCCGTTGGGGAATGTTGGGTGCTTTTTGAGTGTCAGTCGGCTTTAGTTTAATATGTGCGTTTCGTACTGTTGGCTCTAGTCGGACATGTCGCCTGTTTTCAGGCAGATTCTGCATATTGACGGCTGAGTTTTTCAGGAAAGTGGGAGAGTTTGTTCTCACACAAGCCCAGAGCATACATGCCTATTGGTCATTGGCTGTAGTCTGTCCGGTGTGTTCAAGTGCAACTTTTTTTGTCCTAACGCCATGGTCAACTTTCCTCAGCACTAGTTCTTTGGCGACGGTTTAGTGTGTTCCTATCACAACAGCTAGAGCCTTGTTTCTGAATAACCTTGGAAAAAATGCTGTAGGATGTTTGATATAATTGGTCTGAGACTAAATTTGTTTTTGTTTTTACAGTCCTAAAACAGTAAGGACAAAGTTTAAAGTTAAATAAATCCTTATCAAATCTGAAGAATTATTGTCATGTTGATAGGGTGTTGCTGTGGTGTTTGGAGTGGTTTTCAGTGTGTTCCTATATCGTTATTAGGGTGTTTCTGTATAGTGTTTAGCAAAATGGTATGTTGTTGCTAGGATGTTCTGGATAGTTGCTAGGTGTTTTCCTGCTGGCCTACATCAAAACAGCCAACCAGCAATCACCCTGACCCCCACTATGATTGTCTGACCCTAGTTTATGTGCAGGCCCTTTTTTCAATGTAAGTCTAAGGAGCATTTGTGGCCTGTCTTATCAGTTCCAAGTGAAAATGGAAAGTTTGATCACTTAGAAAAGCATTAGCACATCTCTTCTCAACAAAACTAAAGTTTAAAACGGAGGGTTATGTCTCTGATCAAATATAAATTATATAAAGTTAATTAAACATCAGTAAAAATTTGCCTCACATTCACTAATACATTGAAAACAAGTTTTTGGAAATAAAAGCAGAAGTTAAAATTGATTTATCATCCATGAGAAATAAATAGGCATCGATACTGCACTACATTCTTAAAGCTGCAACATTACATCATAGGACAGGATGAGAAATTACAACAGGCCCCACTTCTCCCTTGGTATGATGGTCTGATTTATTGTCATCATCAATTATGCAGGGGTATATCCGGGAGTCACCATGGTGCATTGCTTTCTATAGGACCAAGTGATGCAGTACAAACCAGAAATGGAGTTGGACTCTTATTGGGACAGTTTCTGCCCTGTCAGAGTTTCTGCTTTTGAGTTTTTATCCCTGAGTTGACGGAATCATTTAAAGAGTTGCAGATTTGTGTAATGAGTTCTTAGCATCTCTTTCATTCTCTCTCTCTCTTTCCCCAATGGCTACAGTATGTCTCATATCAGTAATGATTGAAGATCTTGGTGGGGCTTCTTTGTTTCAGAACATGAACTGCTGTAACTGAAATATTAATGGTCACATTATTACTTAATTTTGTTGTGACTCAAAGGAATTAATATCTATCTATTAAATTGGTGCTAATTCAGCCCCTGTCTGGAGGAAAGCTGCCTGCGCTGAACTGGGAATTACATTAGGCCATGAATGATCTATGGCATCAGTATGGCGCCTGTCGCTGCAAACTGATTTTAGTAGTTTGAGCTAACAAACTGATGAGTGCATAAGCAGCTGCTGACCAAGGGAAACATTTACTTTTAATGAGATATATTGGTGCGCCCATCACTTGGAGTGTAATGCTAGCATTAGCCTGATGCATAGCCCAACTTCCATATGGGGTCTAGCTTTAATTGCGACCCAGTCAACACAAGCTGATAAATGTGACTTAGAGCACTTTAGAACTGCATTTAACAAATTTGCAATCTCTCTTTTTCTGTATGTTGTGTAATATCCTTCTGGAAGTTTAATCATCACATTTAGCATGTATATTGAATGGGAAGAAGTGTTTTCTGTGGTTGAAATAAACACTAGCATTCTGCTTAAGCATGCCCCATTGACACGTGCTATTAACATCTCTCTCAGGTGAACACACATTTCAGGGGACACATGACAGATCACTGTTTGTACATGATGTTAATAGGTCACAAATGTGTCTGTTGGCATTTCCCTTACATTAATGCTTCAAACTACCATTTATGAGGTAAGAAAACCAACCTTAAAATAAGACATATTCTCTGAAAACATCTGAATAGCTTATTGGTTTAAAACTAAAGTTCTTTAGAGCATTGTTCAAACCTGTTGTAACAAATGAGATTGTACAAATTCATACGAATTAGCCCCAGATTGCAAAAACTGAAAAAAATGAATTGCCATAAGGTTAAAGATTTGTTCACAGTGTAGCACAACGAGACACAGCGTCTGGTTTGATGCTATGGGGAACGCCTCCGATGTGACCGGTGTCTGAATCTCATGTCTAATCACGCCAGTGTAAATTGGCCCACAGCATTGTCTGATGCACATCAGGTGCACTGGCGGGCATATTAGGGCACCTGTAGAGTGTGTTATTGACTTCTTTGTCTAAAGAAGACAAAGACGGGTGCCTGTGAGGCATGGCAACAAGACGCAGTGTCTTGTTCCCTTCTCAGGGAACCAAGGTTACATACAGAAATGAGAGACATTGTCCATGTTGACACATGGTCCATGTTGAAACATAACCACCAAAGGCACAACTCAAACACCCTACTTGCGACAAAACGCTAGACACTTAGAGAGGTGCTCGGTGTGGGACTTGATCCCCAGTCTCCCATGCCAGTGTCGACATATTTAACACAAAATGCCATTGGACCAGCTGCGAAAGGGCTTGGCAATAACAGCTCACAAGCCTGACACTGCCTTTGAGAGGGTTGGCTAGTGCAAGCAACAGCTTTGCCAGCCTGTCACCAAGGGAGTGGGGGACCCTCTGTAGTGAGGGAGTCAAACACTCAACCTGAGGACTGACATCTGACGGACGCTGGTAGATAGAGGCTTCAGCACTCAAACATCGTCCTATTGACCATGCTCTACAGAGGCAAGGACCATATGTAGTGAAGGTCCTAGTTAGCGCATCTCACCATGCATAAGCGCAGAGCCCTGATAAAGGTACAGCACACCAATACACAGGGAGGTGTTAGACACGGAACTCAATCACTGGTCTCTTGTGTCAGTGCTGGCACACTAACACCAACGAAGCAGGGGCCCCTTTGTAGTGAGGATGCCAAACGGTCAACCCCGAGGACTGAGATCTGAAGGAAGCTGGTAGATAGAGGCTGCAGCACTCAAACCTCGTTCTTTTGACCGAGCTCTAAAAGGAGGCAAGGGAGCCAGACTTACAACACTGCTGAACTCAATCTTAAGAAACAAACCCAACATAGATCACCAAGAGGGCAGAAACCTTCTCCAAGAGGGGATCCACCAGGTTCCAGAGTGCTCAGTAATGACTGGCTGGTACAGCACCAGGAGACTCTGCCCTCAAGGTGCTCTTCCAGCCAGGAGACTGCTACCCAAGGGAAGCCATACACACAAGCCAACTCCAGAGACTCGGAACTGCGGTCTCGACCGAAACCTAAACTCCAAATATACAACAAAGCGAAGCTTCTTCAGTGAGAAGCCCTCACAGCTCACTCTAGAGCTGAGTGCGCCTGTTCTATAACCCGGCAAACAACACAGAATTCGTGTGCGCCCTCAGGTGTTAGAAAACCTCTGACATGGAGGCACACACTTTCTGCAGTTATTTGCTGCTAGGTCCATTGGTGCTTCAACATGAGAACAACAAATGGCTCAAAGACATAAAAGCTAATGACACACTCTACAGGTGCCCAATATACTGTACTCAAAAGTGCACCTGATGTGCAGGCTTTTGGGCACATCAGGCTTTTTTTCACATTTGGGCACATTTGTTTGGGTAGCTTGATCAGTTTTAGGGAATAATAATAATCCCTACAAAAAAATCCTTACAATTACAATAGGGTTTCTGCACTTTGTGCCTAAACCCCAAACAAAATGGTCACCATAGGTGAAAGTTCACACTTAATCTTAAAGTATATTAATAAGAGGTCTGCTCATCCACTTCCACCATTTCTTTCTTTCTTCTCAGCTCTCTCAAGACATGCATTTTGTTCTTGTATTGATCTGTGTTATGGTCCATATTAAGTCTAATCCTTATTAATTGCCAACATAAGGATAATTATAGGTTCAATTTGAGAGCAGAGTAGCTACATGTTGGCATTTTCCCCTTATTTGTATACGCAATAAATCAACAGTTTCATTAATGTGTTTACAGCATAAAAACATTTATTTGTTCAGCAACCACACCAAATAAACAGCTAAAGTGCTTTAGATATTGTCCATCTTAAATAGCCAGTTACTGTCTATATTGCTGGTAACCTCTATAAGGTCTGTTTTTGTGCTCCATCATGCTAATGTAAGTATCGTACTACTTGTAAAACTAGTTTTACTGCAACCATAACAGCTTGTTTTAGGAAAACATCAGTATTAGCAATCAAAAAACATGTCTTGCAATGGTTTTTACTAGCTTTTTTTACCCTGACTTTTGTGTTTCTCTTTATTCATGCAGCGCTGTGCTATCATCTCAGAGTAAACAGTAAACACTGACCTAAACCACCCTAGAAGAAAGACTTTGTGTAACGATGACCCAGAAACAGTAGGATCCATTTGCAGCAATTTATTTAACAGAGTAAACCAAAAACAGGTGAGGATCAAATACCGGCAAACAGAGCAATGAGGATGAGACAAAAACACAACAGGAAAACAGGCAAGGGTTGTCTGCCAGTGTCCAGGTCAAAATCAAAGGGCAGGCGGCAAAAAATCCAAAACAGTAAACAGTCTAAACGGCAACAGGTAATCAGTCCAAGAAAACATTCTGAAATGTAGTGCATGGCAAAACAAGACATAGCACTGAATGAGGCGCAAACCTGGGCTTAAATAGAGCAGCTAATTACTAACAGGTGGCATACAGGAAGTAATCAACCCTAGGTACAGGGACCATGGGAAATGAAGTCCGAATTACAGCTAAACTGTACAACTACGTGTACAAGACTCTCATTTTCTTTGTACAGCAGTTTAAAGCAATACCTCAGTCATTATTTATCCTTATTTACACACTATGTTTTTTATTTTTATAAAAAAATTACACTATTTTTTATAGTTATAAGCTTATAGAAATATGGTGCAAATTTGTATGTTTAATAATAATTTAATGGTGCTCTTTATCCTTTTTGGGAGATTATAGAAAATAAATTCCTAACAATTTTCCACTAAAATAAAAGCATAAAGTTTAAGAACAATACATGGGAGAGTAAATAATGACATAATTTTAATTTTGGGGAAAACTGTAAACTGTACAGTAAACTGGTTGTGGAAAGCGGGACATGGTTTTGACGCCGCTTCCAGCGGAGAGTAGAGTCTGGAGACGAAAATGGTTAAGGGAAACGCCTCCCTCATAATTATCTCTAACAGCTGTTTTCCTTTTGCAGTGAGTCGAGAGACAGGTTAAAACAGGGCTGCAGGAGAACGAGGGGGTTGCGGAGTGAGCAGAGGAAGAGACAACGATCATAGAGAGTCCGATTGTTTGCAGGAAGCTGAAAAGCCTTGCGCTGACGGTTATTTTGCTGTATGTTTTCTGTTCTGTTAATAAACGAGCATTGCACCGTTCATCCGCTTCCCAACTCTGGTCTTTTTTAATTTTTACGCCAGTGAGACGTTGTCACAGTGTTGCTGAAACGTCGCTGGATGAGCTTGTCAAGCCGCTAGCCAATTTACATCATGCGCAACACCAGGCTCTCCTGGAGCTGCGAGAGGATCAGGAAGAGAGGTTTCATTCTTTCCTTAAGGGGCAACAGGAGGATCGGCGGCTGGTTGCTGGCTGCGGCTGGCTGCTACGATCTGCGCTGGCACAAGGGGTCGGGGGACCTACGTTTTCTGATGGCAACCAACCCGCTCATCTCCCACTGCAGAAGATGGGCACCGAAGATGACCTGGAGGCCTTCATCGAGCTCTTTGAGTGTACAGCAGAGGCATGCACCTGGCCGGAGGAGCACTGGGCGGTCCGGCTCATTCCGCTCCTGTCGGGGGAGGCCCAGTTGACTGCCTGACAACTACCAGTGCAAAGCCTCCTCAATTACCAGGACCTCAAGAAGGCCATTCTGCAGCGGGTGGGTCGCACCCCAGAACAACATTGCCAGCGTTTTCGGTCGCTGACCCTCCAGGACTGTGGACCGCCTTTCGCCCAGCAGCTCTGGGAGGCCTGTCAGCTGTGGCTATGTCCGGAAAAGTGCAGCGTCGGGGGAATCATAGAGAAGGTGGTGCTGGAGCAGTTCACTCTTCGCCTAGCGAAGAAGACGGTGGAGTGGGTCCAGTGCCATTGCCCCGAGACCCTCGAGACCGCAGTCTAGGTGGCGGAGGACCATATGGCCTCCACCTCAGCCACCCGCTTATTTTGGGGACAAATTTGCCATTATTTTCCACACTATTAAAGGGAATGTGTACGGGTGGCTCCTGTGGAAACTCGGCCGACCGTGTCGTGAGACTGGCGGGGGTTGGTGAGGTGCCCCTAGGTACCACGGAGGCATGGTTGGGGGGAAACGACCCGCCACGAGGTGAGACTAAAGTCTTCCCTCCGCTCGGGGACTTTTCTCTTGAACAGTCTCAAGATGAGACATGTGCCATGCCTTCAGTATGGTCCAATCCATTGACGGTACCCCTGTCAACCCCTCCCGAGTTCTCCCGTACCCTTATTTTGCAGTAATTAAGGAGTGGTTATATCGTGTGACACAGGACACACAAACCTTGGAGGGAGGAGGGCTCTGTACAGGCTCTCTCAACAGTACAGAAGAGGGAGGAGCGCGGGCCTGAGCTAGATTTAAAGCCTAAGGCTGTAGCCCCGGTCCCATGTGGAGCCCACCTCTCGTCATCCCAACTGGCAGACATGCAAAAATTACAACATGAATTTGCCTCATAGAGCACCACATGGAAACACCTCCAGGGGTAGTGGTACGTTCCAGGCCCTATAGGTTACCGGAACACAAGAAAAAGTTAGTCCGGGATGAATTAGAGTCTATGCTGCAAATGGGCATGATAGAAGAGTCGTACAGTGACTGGTCCAGTCCGATAGTCTTAGTTCCTAAGGTTGGCGGCTCGATCAGATTCTGTGTCGACTATCGTAAGGTGAATGCGGTGTCAACATTTTATGCCTATCCAATGCCTCGGATTAACGAGTTGCTCGATCGGTTAGGCACGGCTCGCTTTTGTTCTACCCTGGATCTGACAAAGGGATATTGGCAAATCCCCCTAACGCAATTTGTCACACTTTCGTTTGGATTGTTTGGGGCACCGGCCATGTTTCAGCACCTCATGGACCGGGTCTTACGACTCCATCAAGCATATGCCACTGCTTACCTGGATGATATTATCATATATAGTAATGACTGGCGGCAGCATATGCAACGTCTGCGAGTGGTCCTGAGGTTGGGACATGGACAGGTGCGGGCCCAAATTGACGCAGCAATTGCGACCTGCCCGCGTCCTAAGACCAAAAAGGAGGTGAGGCAGTTCTTGGGGCTGGCTGGCTATTACAAAGACTCTAGACCCGGTCCACTGGACAGAGCAGTGCCAACGACTTTTACCCTAGTTAAAGCTGCACTGCGGGCCATTGTTGCACTCTCCTGACTTCTCTCTCCCTTTTATCCTGCAAACGGACACATTGGACAGGGAGCTGGAAGCAGTTCTGTCACAAATCACGCTGACGGTTATTTTGCTGTATTTTTTCTGTTCTGTTAATAAACGAGCGTTGCACCTCTCATCCACTTCCCAACTCTATGCTGTGACATTTTTTTTATTTTTACGCCAGGGAGACGTTGTCTCGCTGGTTAAACTGATTAAAGAGTCTGTTCTTAATGCTAGAGAGAGAGAGAGAGAGAGAGATTGGAATGAAAATAAAAAATATCTTTAATGACAGAACCCTGATGTTCCTTTTGCTCATATCTAAAATAATTTGCAGTGTAAAATTGCATATTAGCTCACAGATAGCCGTTTGTAATACTGTGCGTTTGTAATACTGTGCGCCATGTTATTTATAAAACCATTAAAATGAGCCACTGTTTTTGCATTTGCGGGTTGATTTATTCTGTTGTGTTTGTTTCGAACTCCAACATTATTATAATGGTGTGTGTATGTGTGATTATTTTTAATGTAGAGGTTTTAATGATGAGTAAAGCACATTGGTTTTGTTTTCTATTCGTGCATAAATTCCTAATGACCACACAGCCGATATCTCGCCTGCTGTAATGCAGGCATTTATACTGCAGATGTACTGTAAAAAAAACTGCATTCTGCCAGTCTTCACATTTTCAGTCATTTTATTTGTCTTTTTAAAGAGCAGCCAACAGTCTGTGATACCTGCAATGCTCCACCGCCGAGAGCACAGCCATATGTTCAATAAGTTAATTAAAATGTTACGAGCTTTTGCAGCACTGCAATGAAATCAGATTCCATGTAATGAAGGTTATTAATTTTCAATATGGCATGGAGCTAGAAATTACAGACCTGGGATCAGCTGAGGGAAGAGAATTGCAGAATAACAGCGACATAATCATTCATCCTTTGCTCATCTGTGTGTGTGTTGTCAGCCTCATGTACTGTACCTAATTACACAATCAAATGTGATGAATTCTTCTCACACCTTAAACCAACATGAAGATCTCCTCACATGTCAGAAAGCATCACAAGTAACATAACTTAATCTCAGTGCACTGAGAACATGTGAAAATGAGAAAAAGTATAATCTTGCCTGCTGTGACCTAACCTGTTTGCAGTCTTCACCTGAAAATAACTCTGCTCTGGCCTAGTTGAGTTTTTGTGAAATTAACTGGCCTTTTTTTGCTAAAACTTGCATCACTATTACTATAAAAATATTATTGTTATTATTGTTTAATATCAAATTCAAAAATATCAAAAATTTGAACACACCCCTAACACCATACATGAAACCCTTTAGAGATGTTAATATACACAAACATTTTTCATAATGTTATAGGAAATACACATTAATGTGTATAGCACATAGCTCTGTATTTAGCACATAGCTCTGCATTTTTTGTTTTATAGCTCTGTATTCTTAATGTCAACAATATTGTCATTTTTCTGGGAAACAAAAGTCAAAGTTGATACATACATAGATAGCAAAGACAGCAACCACCCACGACACACTAGCAACACCCAAGCATTGTGGAAACAAATTTTGACACGGGAAAGCGTCACTTTCATTTTCTTCTAATAGTATTAAAATCTAGCATGTGAAGTTGTATTCATACAGTATGCATTTGCATAGTTAAGCAAGCACCGATGTCAGCTGCAAATTAAACTGCAACATTTATAGAGAGGTCGAATGTGAAACATGATTCATTTCAGCTATGGCATTCCTCCAGGTAACGTAACATTCTTTAAGGCTTGGTGCATTTTCTGGTTTCCCCCCTCCCCTCTTCCTCTCTTACCTGTCCTTTAATGCCTTTTTTGAATTTGCTTCAGTCAAAGCCGCATACACACACACACACACACACACAGGGCTGCCACAATGCACCTGACACGCTCACAATGCCACTTTTGTTACCTTGGTTTAGAGAGAGACGGCAGCTAACCTTTCTCCCCCCTGATGCTTTCATCTTTCCCCCGGCAGCACCTGAGCTCAGGGTCCGTTCAGTATCTCTGTGCAGACAGCACAGTCCAGGCATTGGTAAAGCCTAAATGCTTTTGGAAGTGGATGTGTGAATGCCTGCATGTTATTACTTTTAAAATTCGTCAAATTTTAATATGCAGCCATTTTCAGCTGTAGACTGTGTTCCAGTAAGCTAGCTGCCTTGCCTGCTGAAAAAACAACAGCCAGCTTTGCTTGTCTTAGTGTGTCTCTCTGTCTGATCCAAGTCCTGGTACATCAGATGTTTTTTAGAGGTTTAGGGCAATACCTACATGGTGTCACGGAAGCACCAGGCTCCACCCACATTCAGCAATCACATTCACCGGAGTACTAATCACCTGCACATGATATCAATCAAGGACACTTTAAAAGCACACACACTCCACTTACTCGTTGTCTGATCTCAACCACGGAAACAGACTTATCTCCATGCTATATCATTTACCTACTCCAGTTCGTTTGTGTCTCCTTGATCTCCTTCGTGTTCTTCAGTGTGTGTTGTGTGTGCCTCACCTGTATCCCCAACTCCATCATCATCGTCGGCTCCTGGACTTGTTTGTGTCATTCTTCTAATATCTGTTATATATCTCTGGACATTATCTCTCATCATACTTACCTGTTTACATTATTCAACTCGGTTAAGCTAACATCTTGTGTATGACATTATTATTGTGTATGACAAAACATTTCCTAATTACTTTTAAAATGTTGCATAGAGAAACCTGACCAGTCACCCTTACTTATCTTGCCATTATCATCACCCTGAACATATCTTTTCCAGAGATCTTTTAACCTGTGTGTGTGTGCATTGCTGACAATGTTCTATATTTCTTCTGAAATCTGTGTGAAAAGTGTATTATTGAAACTGAGTGTGCTGGTGTGCAGTAGAGTTTAATGTGTGTGTGTGGATAGACAGCAGCAAAGCTCTCATACCTGTCTCTCTCTCTCTAATGAGGACCTTTTCCAGATGAAAGCCCTGTTACCTCTGCTGTTGCTGTCATAAGCTATTCCACCTTTTTCTCTCCCAATCGAGGCTGAGTGAAATCTCTCCAGGGCTCTGCCAGGCTAACACAACTGCCTGATTCCTTCAATCTCCCTCCCTATTTTCTAACAGCAATACCTGTTTCATGTATAATGTAGTTTCTCATTTCTATTTCACCTGAAGTCTTTCTATAAACATAAGGTTTGATCCACTTTATAAATTATTTAACTGGCAAAGAGAAACATGACTGTTTTTTACCATTATGTTATGAGGAAAGGTGACTATCACCTATCAACAGCCTGTAGTGCTATTGGCTTCATAAATTAAATGGAGGATTTAGTTAAACTATGCTTTAGGATAAGATTAAACAACAAAGAAATCCTTGTTTTTTTGGTGCACTGTAACCAAATTGTCATTACTGTAGTACTTGGACACTGCATTGGTTATGCTACAATTGTAATTTTTAATTTATTGTACTTTAATCTTGTATGTATTGAGTTTATTCTTAAACTTTATGACTTTATTTTGATATTGTTGTCAAAATATTATTTGAGTTCTCAAATTCTTCTCATTTAATTTTAACGTGGCACTAAAGCAGCATCGTAACATGGTCGTATTTCAGCATGCTAAATTTTCTGTGTCCTTCACAAATACATTCTCCTTATCTGAATCTCTCTGCTGTCCATCACCTGTTTCACTCCATTTCAGATGACTGATGTTTCCACAAGCATCACCTCTTTCTCCTCAGTCCAGCTGGGCTGAATGGCTTTATTTGCTGCTGTTTATTGCCAAAGTCAGCTGATGGTATAACCACATAAGTGGCTGAGTAACATTTGACTCTTTGCGCACCTTTGTACAATTTGTTGTTCCCAGGGAGTGAAAGAAAACTCCCCTCCTTTTAGCACTTAACTAAAGCTAATTTACCCTTCCTCATTGTTTGCTAAAAGCTTGTAGCTGCAGTGGACAAAGCAGAGGGGTATCAGGTTTGGATTGGAGCTGTTGTGGGGAGAACCTGATCTGCATGGCCACTGGAGGTTTTCAGGGACCGGGTTATGTTGCCGTGGGAAGCGGTAGCTTTTCCCAGATGAAGGTTTTTCAAAGTGCTGTTCTCCCGCTGGGATAGTGGAGCCACCTGTCCACATGCAAACAGAGCTGTCAGCCCAAAAGTTCAGCACAGTGCGCCTGTCATATCCAATCAGCACGCGATAAATCCCAGCAGGCCAAGCATTGAAGACGGCCTCATTAAGAAAATTTCAATCAATGGTGTCATAAAGGCACAGGAATAGAGATTAGATTGGTCAAAGGTCAGACATTCTGGAATCCACAGATTAAGCAGTTTATTTTAGCAGATGTAATATATGATTTCTGTCAGCACTTTTTAAGTAAACCATTGAGTCTTCATTGAGGTGTGTGAGACCTTTAGAAATAGCTGTTGAATTGTGTTGAAGAAACACTCTAAATTAATCTCTCATTTCTGAAGTCTAACCCACTGTTTGCCAATTTTGCTTCAGTTGTGTAGTGCCTGTTTGTGCAGCACTTTAAAACGTAAAGTGACAGCACAGATTTGGTTCTGCCCGTGAAAGTATTAATTAAATGTTCACCTGGATACGTCTTCTGATGGCACCTCAACACACACTCATTAATGCAGGGCTTCCTGTGCACTCTCAGAACAGTGATTGAGTGGTATTCATGGACCTCAGTGGAAATTCTCCTCAAGATTTATTTGCATTTATTTATCAGTGTGCATTTAGTTCTCAGTGTGTAGTACCACAGAGCCACAGTGTACAAGCAAGGCCAATACAAAAACCATTAATACAGACCTCAAAATAAACATCAAATGTAGACCACATTTACTGCCTGCAAAAATACACAAAGAGGAAATGACAAGGAAATGAAAGGACAACTCAGCCCGGGTGCTGACAAAAGATTTATGAAATCAGCAATGCAGATCTTGGTTTCCGTGCACAGAATATTGTCTACGCCTACAAACAGATCCGTTCTCACCTCACATGTCAACATTGCACAAAACATAATGAATTCTTCATATCAATCATTCTGGGGATTAAGGGATACTTCATTATCATAGATGGTGATAAACATGGCTTTGGGCAGGATAAACCTCATAATGAGCTTTAAGCTTCATGCAACTAATTTTCTTTCTGCGAGGGAGGGAAAATGTCATGTGTGGGGAAACTCAGCCTGTAATTAAATGTAACCCTGGCAATAATGCTTGCCTATCACAGGCACTGCTGAAGATGTCCAATGGTATGAAAGATAATAACCCCAGCCAATAAAACGCTGTCTCAGAAACTTGTAGGGAGAGGCAAGATTTTACATTGCATTGTAGTTTGCGGAATATTGTATGTTTGCATGTCAGAGCTATCTAAAGATGCCATGTTAGCACAAAGCATGCTGGGAAACTCAGGCATTATAAAGCACCGGACTCACTTTTACTCAGAGGTGCTTTATTTGTCTACTGTTTATTACTTCTCTGCCACACATTGTATAGAACAGGGCTCTCCAATGCATGTTCCTGGAGGTCCACAGACAGGGTTCAGGTGTGCCTAATTAGGGCTGGATCTGAACTCTGCAGGTCTGTGGACCTCATTGGAGACTTCTTGTATAGAACAACAGTCTTCCTTGTCTTACTTAAAAATGGCCAGAGGATAATTTGATTGCTCAGAGGTTTCTCCTTCATAGATTAGGAGATTCTCATTTGTGTTTCATTGAAGTAGCATTCAGTGTCTTCAAATTTTGTAGGAGAAATAAAACTGGAAACCATTAAACCATTGTTTACATAATATCAAAATATATAGCTATTAAATCAAAGTAGAAAATAGAAAAATGCGATGTTGGATAACCACAATGCATTAGTCAGTGCTCTCAGAAAAGACACAAAAAAGCTGCAGCAGAGAAAGACAGCTGTGATCCATCATGAGTACTTCAGCATGTACTGCACAGGGTCTCGTTGTAGACCTTCATTACTGGGACTTGCACGAATATTCCTTCTCGCTGTCCTTGATTCAGTTCTGTACTTTCCCTCAGGGTCTCCTTTTCTTCCTGTCTCTCTCTCACATACACACACCAAAAACTACACTTTTCAAAAACACCTTTAAAGCAAGTTTGCTGGTGAGCTGGGCTCCCAGTCTGGTAAAGCTAAGCTGGTTTATTGGTTTTAGAATAGATTTAAGGAATGACCATTTGAAATTTGCTACATAGTCAGCCCCTAAATAGAGTTTGATGTCACCATGTCACTAAGATAATGTCACAGTACTGTAAAAAACATAAAAATACATTATTGGGTAGAAAACAAATTACACCATTCAATTTTTATTGAAACCTGGTTGCAATTTTGGAGTAATGTAATTCAATAGATAATGTTTTAACGCTCACTACCTCACTACATTTTGGAACAGAGTGGTGAGGTTTCCTTTCATAAACTCCTATGATATAAGGTCATCTCTTTTTGATTAAAGACAGGTGGTCAATTCATATGGTCCATGTAGTCTGAAGTCCACTTTCCGTTCTTTATTTTTTCATAAAAATTAAAAACCCTCGGGTATTTATTTTCAAATGCAGACCCAGCGATGAATTGCAGCCAAGCTGATAAATTAATTAGCTTATGCATATGTATGATCTCACTAAATAGTCTCTTCTGACACCCATTACCACTGCTGCACCAGTCATACCAATCCTATTTGGGTAAATTTGCATGAGGACATTGGAATATTAATCATGTCTGACAGAAGTGGCAGCAGTAAGGTGAAAGATTGAATGGGGTAAAGTGCTCTGTAACCTACATAATTGAGTCTGAGGTTATATAAATATCTAGCCTGCTTTATATATCTCACCTCCAAACCTGCGGTTTGATGATATCTGTTATTTAGCAATCACACATAATCTGTATTTATAGCTCATACAGCAGAAAGGTTGTGGGGGGGGGTGTAAAATTACTATTGTACAAAGAAAGCAGAATTAGGTTGCTGCCTTTTCTCTCTGTTCTTTTCCAGTTTACAGATGTCTATTTTTATCAACAGCCCTGTGGAATACAACACACTGCATCACTCAGAGTATACGCATGTCATACAGATGACCAAGTTTACTGGGTGCCGTTAGGAGATGGATTCTGGGGCAGGAACCCAATTTATCTGCTGCTACCACTGTGCTCCCCAGGTGATGGAGAGATAGAAAGAGAAAGGGATTCTGAGGGTGGGAGGGGTAGCTGGGCTAAAATTAGCAACAGGCTACAGACTGGCAGGCTTGTATCAATCACACAAGTCTGTGTGACATGAATGCACCAGGGAAAATAAAGAGAGAGCTGTCAAGAGACAGAGAGAAAGACGCTTATAGACATGTTGCAACACTCAAATTATATATACATAATATATATATACAGTACAGACCAAAAGTTTGGACACACCTTCTACTTCAAAGAGTTTTCTTTATTTTCATGACTATGAAAATTGTAGATTCACACTGAAGGCATCAAAACTATGAATTAACACATGTGGAATTATATACATAACAAAAAAGTCTGAAACAACTGAAAATATGTCATATTCTAGGTTCTTCAAAGTAGCCACCTTTTGCTTTGATTACTGCTTTGCATACTCTTGGCATTCTCTTGATGAGCTTCAAGAGGTAGTCACCTGAAATGGTCTTCCAACAGTCTTGAAGGAGTTCCCAGAGATGCTTAGCACTTGT